>PVIW01002847.1:0-35872 GCA_004026585.1 Noctilio leporinus
GAACCAAGTGTATGAATACAAGGAATAGGCCTGCAGTGGTCAGGGGGAAAGGGGTTGCGGGGAGGGGGGAGGCAGAGGCAAAGAAGGGGAGCAGCTTAGACAAGAACCTAGTATAAAGGAACCATGGACATGGACAACAGGTGGGATTGACTTTGGGGGGAAAGGGTGGGTGGGGAGGGGGACAGAGGGGAGCAAAAAAAAAAAAATCTTAAAAAACAAAAACAAATAGTAAATATAAGGATATTCCATGTTATATTTTGGTTTTCATAAACTAGAAGTATTCATGTTTTACATTTTGTGTTCTTTCAACTTTATCTTAATATGCTACCTCTGTTTTTAATTTAATTTTTAGACATTGATTTATTCACTCTGTATTATAGTAGATATCTCCATAAACTATTAATTCCTTCCTAGAATAATGTACAATGTAAATAATTTCATGTGAGCTTTATTATATTTCTTCCAAGATAATTACCATGATTTACTTAATCATTCCTCTATTTTAGTATATTTATGTTGTTTTTACTTTATATATTATGGTGGGATGACCAGCTCTTACATGGAGCATTATTTATGACTTGGATTACTTCCCTAAAATGAGTCCTAGAAATGGAATTTTATGATAGGATATAAACATTTTTGTGATTGTTGATATGCATTGCTAGATTACTTTCCAAAAGAGTTTTGTCATGGTGTGGTTATGTCAGTTTTTGCACATCTGTACTAATGCTGTGTATTATAATTTATACTTTTGACTAATGTACAGAAATTTTTTTCAACATTTATCATTTTCTTGTTCATTTGTTAATTTATGAGTGTTATAATTTTTTATTTTGTATGAAGATATTTAAAATATTTTAAAATGTTAAATTATATGTTTAAAGCATTAAATTAATAAAATTTAAAATTAAATTAATATTCACCTATAGAATATTTGAAATATTTTAGAAGATCAAATTGTTTTAATTCTTTGTTTGCTCCTCATCCAGAAGTTTGTTAAGCACTAAATTAAATTTTTTTTCTAGCACTGTAAGTTATTTGCCCTCTGGAATTTTTGTAACATTATAAAGCTCTGTACTTTATTAATTTAGACTTTCCAAATAGATTGGTCATAGGAAAATGGATCAGCTATATGCTCATTCCATTCAGACAAGAACCTCAGCCAAAAGGAGAAAGGAAGAATGAATCTATAAAGTACAAAATTGCCACATGTCACACCCTGTAGAAAAAATCACATAGTAGATATATGTAGTTGTCCCTAAAATGTAAATAGAACATAAACTCTTTCATCCCCACACAACTTAAAAATATTAAAGATTTTTACATAATTCATCATTTCCTTATAAAGTTATGATCATATTTTTGAGGTTTATCAGTGTTTTAGCCTGAACTTTGTGTTTTTAAAAATTTTACACCAGGTACATGATAGTTTTGACAAAGTAACCATTCATAGACAAGCATAACATTTTGTATCAGCTGGAAATTATAGAAAGAAAATCAACATACGAATTTATGTACCCAATTCATGCAAAAGATTAAAGGGAACAAATCTTGCCTCATTGCAGTAAGTTCCCTAAACAGAAATGTTTCTTGGTTTGTCAGTCAGCTATTTAGGATTTCCCTTTACTCCATACGATCTTTCTTCTCTCCGTATTTCCCTTCTAATACCATCCAACTAGCCATCCAAACTGGAAATCTCAGAATTGTCATCCCACTGCCACATATTTCATTTGTAGTTATTTATCACATTCTGTGCCTTTAATGTCAGAGATGATTCCTTAGCTTGATCACTTCTCTTCAGCATCTGATCTTTGGTAGGAACTAAAGCCAGGCAATCTACCTCTTTGTTTTTATTATTTTAATTAAAAATTTTTTTAAGTATAATTGGTATATTTTCTTATATTTGTTATATTAGTTTCTTCCACCCTGTCCTCCAAACAGTGCTGTCATAATTTTTAATTGCCTTTTACACTAGTAGTAAATAGATTTTTAGTAATTCCTAGTTGTCTCCTGAATAATGTCTAAATTTATTACCCTGGCAGAGAGACTAAGCTACCTTTTCTCTGTCAATTTTTACTACTTTGATGTTGACCTATGTATTAGCATTTGCTTAACTTGTTTCTCTGAATATGTCATGTTTTCTGTTTTACGTTCACTCATCTATGTTTTTCCCTTATCTGTCAAATTCCAGTTCAAATGTTAAACTTTTCTTGCCTGGTTCATTCAGAATCATTTACTTTTCTGTTCTGTGCTTTTTATTCTGCTTTGTTCTATATGTAGTTCTTTTTAAATAATATTATAGAAAATTGCTATGTTCTCCCATTATAAAATAAAATTGACTTAAAAAGGCTTTTATTACAAAATAGTTTTTATGCTTATTACACAGATAATAAAAATAAATGTATTCAAGATCTAACTGTTTCGACCTTGGAGCTAAACACTATTAACATCTTTGTTGTACTTTTATTTTTCTTTTTAAGTACACATGTGTATTGCATAACTTTGTTTGCAATTTACATATGTATAATATTTTTGAATTATAATTGTACATATTTTGATATCTTAAGATTTCTAAATTGAAATAATATGGAAAATATTTATTAATATTAGATATTCTATGACATTAAAAAATTAACTCTTAGGAGAAGTAATATAAACACAGTAAAAATTAATCAAACTGAGCAGATTGGTGCTGGCCTGCAAACATAAGGGTTGCTGGTTTGATTCCTAGTCAGGGCACATAACCAGGTTGCAAGTCAGATCTCTAGCCAGGTCCCCAGCTGGAGGCAGGTGAAAGATAACCATACATTGATGTTTTCCTTCCTTTCGTCCTCCCTCCCTGCTCTCCTCTCTGAAAATAATGAATAAAATCTTTTTAAAAAATTAATCAGACTGAAAAATTAAATACTTAGAAACATTCAGTTTTTGGAAATGGACCAACCCTATTATTCACCAGGATTTATTAGGCTACTACTGTTTTTTTTCTTATTTATTTAAAAAGATTTTATTTATTATTTTTAGAGAGAGGGAAAGGAAGAGAGTTAGAGAGGGAGAGAGACATCATTGTATGGCTGCCTTTCACCTGCCTCCAGGTACAGACCTGGCTGGAGACCTGGCTTGCAACCTGGTTAGGTGCCCTGGCTGGGGAAATTTTTTTCTTTATACATGTTAATATTGAAGTCTTAGTCTCTTCACTAAGGCAAAAAGGAAAATTGTCATTATTCACAAATGATAATTTATGTATGGCAAAAGCATATAAAACATTAGAATTAGAGATGTTAGGAACTTGACTAAAAATATTGACATAAATAATTAAATTTCTAAATACCAGCAACAAATAAAAATTAGGTTTACCCTTGGCTGGTGTGGCTCAGTGGACTGAGCACCAACCTGCAAACCTAAGGGTTCCAGTCAGGGCACATACCCAGGTCTCCAGCCAGGTCCCCAGCTGGAGGCATGTGAAAAGCAACCATACATTGATGTTTCTGTCCCTTTATTTCTCCCTCCCTTACCCCCTTTCTTAAAATAATGGATAAAATCTTTTTAAAAACTAGTTTAAACAAACATCACTTTCAATAGTATTTAAACATATAAAGTATGAGGTAGTGACTCTACTGGAAGATATGCAGAATTTATGGCAAGACTATGAAACTTATTTGAGAGATATTAAATATCTCGAAAATATACTGTGATCATGGATTGGATAATTTAATATTGAGAAGCCAGCACTTTTTTTCTTGCTTTCTCTCTATGTATGTATAGTTAATGCAACCCTAGTCCAAAATTCTGACAAGTTTTATTATTTTTAGAGATTGGCACGTAATTTGTCAATATGGAGGTGCAGAAGGACCAAGAATAGCCAAGGCAATCATGAAGGACAAGGTGAAGGTACTTGTCCTTTCATTAAGACTTAAGAAAGAATAGTAATAAGACAAAACAGAATTTGTGCAGTGGTAGACATATAGCTAGAGATAGAGTTGGAGTACAAGTCCAGAAATGCCAAGCTCAAGCATTACTTTTCAATTTATTTGTCTGTCTGTCTGTCTGTCTACTAGTGGTGGTTACACAGGTGCTTACTTTATAAATACAGTCATGTAGTGCATAATGTCTTTTTAGTCAGCAATAGACAGCATATATGGCAGTGGTTTCATAAGATTATAATGGAGCTGAATTTCCTAAGAAAGTACCTGTGGTTCATGAGAATATATATATATGCATATATATATATATTTTTTCCTTCTGAAAGGAGAAATATCTGTGGCGCTCAGCAGTTGATTCCCTCAAACTAACTGCCATAATTTTGAATGCAGATTACATAAAAATCAGTAAGTTACTGACTTGTTTGAGCACACAGGAGCTGGTCTGCTGAGTGGTACATATTCAGAGGGCACTACTGATTCGTCCTCAGAGATACAGCTTTGTTCTTACAGATCTAGCTCAATAGTCTTCAGAATATTGCTCTAAATTCTTTGTTGAAAACCTCAGATTTGTACAAATACACAGGTACACAGAAGCTACCTTAACAAATACTTAGTACCACTTTAGTAAAAGCTTTCTGTGGTAGTATGAGACCATTATGGTAGTATGTTATGAAGTTTTTGTACTTCAGAAGAATCTTCAGATTGTAATGGTGTAAAGCATAGATAAGTTTTATTTCTTCTATCAGTTTAAGGCCATAGAGAGCCCTTTGTGCCATATAGGGTTAAAGGGAACCAAAAACAAAATAATGAAGTATCAAAGCCTAGAATATCTTTCTCCACACCATTATTCATCAGATACAGAAATTGTCACCAAGCAACTTGCCTAAAATCACACAACCCAATGTAGTTTTCTGATTCCTTAAATTATAAACCATTAGTCCTCATAATATGTAAAGCTTTTAAAACTTGTTAGAATATACATTTATAAGGATTCTAGGGAGTAATACCTAATGTAGGAAAATATGCATTGCTTATAATTATGGATTCTTATTTCTAAGTTTAGTTTAATGATTTATAATGGAAAGTCTACATACTTTAAGTTTTTATAGTTAAATACATTTATATAATATCTTAAGTGTGGATATTTAGCAGTCTTTTGAATAACAATATTTTAATTCATTTATGAAACAATTATATAATTCAAAATTTCCACTAATTGTGATTAAGGTGCTTCTAATCAGAAAAATTTGCATTGTGAAAACTGACGGTTGCTAACTTACTTTTTCTACTATGATTTCCTTATAGGTTTGATGAACTTGTAAAAAAATTCAAAGTTGAATATCATGCTGGTGGTTCTACCCAGAATTCAATGAAAGTGGCCCAGGTTGGTTAATAATTTTTAAAGTTATAAAGAAATGCGTTCAAAATGACTCTAGACTTTTGGCCATTGTACATAATTGTTCAAATTTATATTTTGTTGCTGTAGAATAGTTTTATTGGTTTTGAAATAGGATTTTAACAGTAATTTTCTATCCAATCAACAAAAATTATTTTAATTGGTATTTCTTTGATTATTGGTAAGCTTAAACATCTTTTAATGGCTTATTGTTCATTTCCATTTATTCTTTCTTGTTAAATTCTTTGACTTTTATTATTTTTCATGTTGTTGGTTTGTAGAAATCCTAATGATATAGCTTTTTATTCTTTAAATTGAACATATTTCTTACTTGTAATTTAACTCTGCTTATATGGCTTTTGCTGTGCTGAAGTTTTAAATTTTTTAAATATAATTAAACTATGGCTTCTGCATTTCATATAGTGCTTAGAAAGGACATTTATATAAGATACTATAAGTTTTCTGTGTTACATGTGAATACATATATTTGTATACATAAATATAGGCATATTTGTATTTAATTATCTGTTTGTATCTTATATACATAAATACATACATAAACTTGTATGTATGTATAAATTTATATATCTATATCTACCTATATCTATAGCGTCTGGTGGGTAATTGGATAAACTTGCTTGCCTGTACTCTTCTGGTCACCACCCTAACCTAATCTTGAGTGAGAAGGTTAGTGTTCTGTTTAAACTGCCAATTATGAAGGACATGGAAAATCTTTACATACCTTTGGATGGCCAGTTGTTTTAAGCCTTGCCGTTCATGGTATTTTTGTTATAGAAGCCTGAGCAGACTAAAGCAGCTTACATACTCAAAAGAAATTGAAAGCAGCATTATTCACAATAACCTAAATGTGGAAGCAACCCAAGTGTCCTTCAATGGATGAATGAATAAACAAAATGTGGTACACGTGTGTATACACAAACACATATATACACACTGGAATATTATTCAGCCTTAGAAAGAAAATTTCAACACATACTACAAACATGAAAGAGTCTTGAAGATGTTAATGATAAGTGAAGTCAGTCAGCCACAAAAGGGCTAATACTAATGATCCCACATATATAAAGTACCTGGGTTCATCAAATTTATAGAGATGGAAAGTAGAATGGTGATTGCCAGGGGCTGGCAGGAACTGGGAATGGGGAGTTACTGCTTAATGGGTATAGAGTTTTAGTTTTACAAGATGAAAAACATTCCAGAAATGGATAGTAGTGATGGTTGTACAACAATGTGCATGTAATAAATACCATTTACTTGTACACTTAAAAATGATTAAGTAAATTTTGTCTTATTTAACACAATTTAAAAAATAAAAAAATAGATTCTAGAAATACTTTAGTAGGGAATAATATCAGCCTGATACATTTATAGATTTCATTTGCTTATTTAACAATCAATGAAGCAATATAAGAGGATGTGGTTGGTCTTGGGATCATGAGAGTCCATTAGAGCTGGGTGTAAGGTCAGGCTTTGTCATTTACTGGCTATGAAACCATGACCAATTTATTCAACTATTCTGGGTCTTTCATATGTAAATGTGGAGTTTAAAGCTTACCTCAGGTGGAAGTTGTTAAGGATCAGTGAGATAATGTGAAAAATTTTATAGTACTTTTCAAAGAAAGTTTGGAAAGCACTACCATTGAAGGCTCCCCCCTCTTATTTTTCTGAGTTTTCTTTACTTGACACAATACTTGATTTACCCCTTTAGGGACTGAACAACCAGGTTTGTGGTTCTCATCCCCTTAAAAATACTTATTTCGGTGTAACCCTCAGTTGAATATCTTGTTTAGCTTTTTAGTTCTGATGTTTTTCTTTTTTAAAGATTTTATTTATTACTTTTCAGAGAGAGGGGAAGGAAGAGAGGCAGAGAGGGAGAGAGACAGCAATGTGCGGTTGCCTTTCACCTGCCTCCAGCTACGGACCTGGCTGGAGACCTGGCTTGCAACCTGGTTATGTGCCCTGGCTGGGAATCGAACCAGTCACCTTTGGGTTTGCAGGCTGGTGCCTTATCAACTGTGCCATCAGCCAGGGCCTGATGTTGTTGTTTCTGTTTTTAAATTAAATTAAATTATTATTATTTTTAAAGATTTTGTGCATTATTTTCATAGAGAAGGGCAGGGAGGAAGGAAGAGAGGGGAAAGAAGCATCAATGTATGGTTGCCTTTCAGCTGCCTCCAGCTAAGGACCTGGCTAGAGACCTGGCTTGCAACCTGGTTATGTGCCCTGGCTGGGGAATTGAACCAGCGATCTTTGGGTTCTCAGGCCGGTGCCTTATCCACTGCCACCAGCGAGGGCCAATTCTAGACTTTTCATCTGCATATTTAATAGAGTACAAATTTAAATTTTGGCAAATTTCATTGTATCTTATTAATGAAAATAGAAAAAAATCTTATCTGCTCAATATCCTGCATACCTTATGTACAACAGTGAGGAAAGAATATGTGATTTGCTTACCTGTGATATTGATGCTTTCCTAGTGAACATTTAGTAATTTTTCAATTTTCTCAATAGGTATAGATGTATTTAATGGGATTTTTTACTTTAAAGGTATAGAAGGAAATAGCCTTCTTGGACAGGTGCCTAGAAGATGGCTATTATTGTCACTGGGCTTAGGTAAGAGGTCCTGCAGTAAAATAGTTTTTGAATGTCAGACAAGAATGTCCTTCTCTAATTTGGTAATACATAGAAGATGAGAATGGAGAAAAAGATTACAGTAAAATAAATTAATATGCCATTTTTTCTCAAGTGTTTGATGGCATTTGAATAGGCCATACATAGGCTAGGAAAATTTCATACAACAAATGACTCATTTTTGTTTAATAAGAGTACTCTATAACTTAAGCGGGAAAAAGTCCACCACAGAAGGGCAGACAAGTTAAATAAGGCTTTCTTAGTTTCTTTATTAAAACTATAACTTATTTGGATGGGAATCTAATTTGGTAGCACAAATTGAAATTAGCAATGTACCTCAGACTGTTTTGAAATGATGTTCATTTTTAGAGATAAAGAGCATATATAATTAATCTATAAACAGAAAGGACATGATTGATAAACATTTGGAATATCAAACAAGTATTTGGATTTAAGGTAGATGAAACTAATTCATATGTCTAAATATCAGCTCTTGCTAGTAAGTAAAATCCTAAGTATTCCATGCTCAAATGCTTTGGTTGAGAGGACATTAAGCTTGATATCATCACATTTGGACTAACACCAAGAATGTGGATTTGATAAGAACAGAGCTATAAGGCCAAGTGAAATTTACATTTACCTGGATTGTTTTACCACACAAAAGAAAATGTCCTAATGGTTCCAGTCAGTTCAGAGAAGTATAATTGAAAAGGAAACACACAGAGTAAAAGTATTCTGCTATTTCATGGATCAAAAAGAAAAACATTATTTTTTACTGAACATTGGTAGTATCTGTTTAATACAATTATACTTCTCTTTTTAAAACTCTTACATTTATACTATATGTTAAGAAAACACATATTGACTATAAAAGTTAAATATCCAGTAAAGAGTTAAGAAAAGTTAAAATAAGTTGTATGTATTTTAACAAAAGGAAATTTCACTTAGCATAATATTCTCCAATTCCATCCATGCAGTTGCAAAAGGTAGGAGCTCCTTCTTTCTTTTTGCTGTGTAGTATTCCATCATGTAAACGTATCACAGTTTTTTGATCCTTTCATCCACTGATGGGCACTTAAGACTGTTTTCAGCACTTGGCTATTTTCTATAACACTATTATGAACATAGGGGTGTATAAGTTCTTTTGAACTGGTGACTCAAAATTCTTAGTATATTCTCAACAGTGGAATTGCTGGGTCAAAAGGCAGTTCTATTTTTAGTTTTTTTGAGGGAATTCCATATGCTAAGTGAAATAAGCCAGTGGGCAAAAGACAAATACCATATTATCTCACTTCTAAGGAGAATCAAATGAACAAAATCAACTAACAAACAAAATAGAACCATAGGCATGGAAACATGGAACAGACTGACAGTGACCAGAGGAGATGGGGATAATGGTGGAAGGGGCTAGTCAAAGAACATGTATAAATGACATGAATAACAGTGAGGAAATAGACTGTCAGTATATGGGGTGGGATGGGTAGAAGAGGGCAAAGGGGGAAAAATTGGGACAACTGTAATGAAATAATGTTAAAAATGATTTTAAAAGCCAAAAAAAAGGACATTATAACAATTGTTATGTTTGCTCATATTTAATTAGTCCTACTTCTACTTATCAATAGTTATCCTATTAACAATTACTATTATTTGTTTAAATAATAGTATTTAGTAGCATAAAAGTAAATAATAGAATAATATTTAATTTCAAACAGTTGGGCTTCTTTAACAGCACCATAGACTTGGTGGCTTAAGCATGAGAAACTTTTTTTTAAGTATATTTTATTGATTATGCTGTTAACAATTATCTCAATCTCTTTTCCCTTTGCTCCCTTCCACCCAGCACCCTCCTTCTCTTCTGCAATCCCACTCCCCTTATTTTATATCCATGTGTTGTGCATATAAGTTCCTAATTTCACCCTTTCCTCTTATTATTAACTTCCCCCTGTCTATCTTGTACCCACCAATTATGTTTCCTATTTCTCCCCCTTTTTCCTCCCAGCTGATAACCCTCCCGATGATCTCCATATCTTTGATTCTGATTCTGATTCTATTCTGGTTGTTTGTTTAGTTTGTTTTTCTTTTTGTTTTTTCATATTCTGTTGTTGATAGTTGTGAGTTTGTTGTCACTTTAATATTCATAGTTTTGATCTTTTTCTTAAGTCCCTTTAAAATTTCATATAATAAAGGCTTGGTGATGATGAGCTCTTTTAGTTTTTGTCTGGGAAGCACTTAATCTGCCTTTCCATTCTAAATCATAGCATATTCTTGGTTGTAGGTTCTTGCTTTTCATCACTTTGAATACTTCTTGCTAGTCCCTCCTTGCCTGCAAAGTTTCTTTTGAGGAATCAGCTGATAAGCTTATAGGAACCCTATTGTAGGTAACTTTTTTCTTCTCTTGCTGCTTTTAAGATTCTCTCTTTAAAAGTAAACTTTGGCATTTTAATTATAATGTGTCTTGGTGTGGTCCTCTATGGGTCTAGCTTGTTTGGTGCACTCTTTGCTTTCTGGACTTGTATGTCTAGTTCCTTTGCCAAATTTGCAAAGTTCTCCTCACTGTTTTTTCAGATAAATTTTCAATTTCTTGCTCTTTCTTTTTTTCTTCTGACACCCCTGTGATTCAGGTATTGGCACATTTAAAGTTGTCCCAGAGGTTCCTAAGCCTCTGCTCATGTTTTTCAATTCCTGTTTCCTCATTCCATACTGGTTGACTGTCTATTTCTTCCTTGTGTTCCAAATCACTGATTTGAACCTGGTGTCTTTCTCTTCACCATTGGTTTTGTGTGGATTTTCCTTTGTTTTTCTTGGCATAGTCTTCACTTCTTCCCTTCTGCTTTTGCCATACTCAAGCATATTTGTCAAGTCTGTGAGCATCTTTGTCACCGGTGTTTTGAATTCTACTTGTTAGGCTGGCTGTCTCCTTGTCTGTTAGGTTGGCTGTCTCCTCATTGCTTAGTTCTCCCACTGGAATTTTAATCTGTTTCCTTTTTAGGCCATACTTCTCTGTCTCATCAACTTGACAGGCTCCTGTGTTTTTCTTTGTTTCTTAGATACAGCTGTCACACCTGTTATGTTTAAGGGGCAGAACCTTAGATATTTGCCAGTACCAGGTGACCTATTTCACCATGTTGTGGCACTGTATGCATGGGAGGGGTCTGAGAGGGAACAATGCTGCTTGCTCAGCACTTGTTTCTTTTCCAGGCACTTCTCCTACTTCCTGTATGGGACTGGTGTTTCTCTAGCTGTTGCCATGGCTATGAATCGCAGAGTGGTTTGGTCTGCAGACATTCTAGGCCTACAGACACCCTCTAAACAAACAGACTCTGCTGAGAGCCTGGCAGTTTCTTCCTCTGCCCCAACCTCTACTGGTTTTCACAGTCAGAAGCAATGAGGCTCTACCCCACACCCAACCTCATCCCCACCCCGGTACTGGGACTGTGAGCTGTGAATTCTAGTATCACGCCGGGAGCACTACCAAGGTGACCAAGTTTTCCATTGGCCAACCACAGCTGTGATCTTGCTGCAGCCGCCTTGCCACCAAACTGCACTGCCAAACTGAGGCCCCTCTGTCCTGGCTCCCCTATCCTGTTTGATTGAGTGTTTCTCCTTTATATCTTTTGTTTGTTGGACTTGTATGCAGCTTGATTTTCTGGAATTTCTGTTTGTCTTTAGTTTTGAGGTAGATGCATTTCTTAGTTGTGGAGGGAGACACAGTGTTTCTACCTACACTTCAATCTTGGCTGGAAGTCCAAGACGTTTGTTTTCTTACAGTTCTAGTGGGTAGAAGTCCAAGATCCAGGTATCATCAGCTTTTGTTTCTTCTGAGTCCTCTCCTCTTGTTACCTCTTCACATAGTTATTTCTTTGTGCATGTCTTTGGTGTTGTTCTGTGTGTACTTACCTGTTTTTATAAGGCTACCAGTCCAATTGGATTAGAGCCCACCTAACCAGCTTCTTTTTTAATTAATTAATTCTTTAAATGCCCTCTTTGTAAATACAGTTGCATTTTGAAATTCTGGGGTTAGGCCTTCAACACATGACTTTTGGGAGGGTAGAATTCAGTCCATGACAAATACTTATTTGTATGTATTTTTTATTTTTCCTAGCATAACTTTTTGATTTCCTGCTTTCCTTTTCTATACAGTCTGCCCTTGAATAATGTCATTTTGTTATAATTTTGATGAGATGCTACGGAAATTTAGCTCTTGTTTAGATGAATTGGTCTGGGGTAAAATTTGTTTGATACATGTCGTTTTGTGTAAAGTAGCAGAACCTACTAGTGACACTAAGTGAGGACTCATTGTATGTAATTTAGTTATTTTTGGCCTGGCCAGGTTGTTCAGTTGTCTGGAGCATCATCCCGTGCACCAAAAAGGTTGCAGGTTAGATTCTTAGTCAAGGCGCATGCCTAGGTTGTGATTTGATTCCTGGTCAAGATATGTATGGGAGGCAACTGATCAGTGTTTCTCTTTCTTTCTCTCTCTCTCTCTCTTTCCTTCTTCCCTCCATCTTTCATTCTCTCCTTCCCTTCCTCTCTTTCTCCTGTCCTCTTTTTCTAAAATTAATTTGAAAAAGTAATATTTCTGTGAAGCATTTGTATAAAAGTGTCATGTGCCTTAAGTAATGAAATCTTTTAAAACTTAAAGTATATAAAGTACTTCTTTAAAATTATTTTAAATGGGTCATTTTCCCTTCTGAAAATGTACCGATGCAATCCTACCCTGAGGAAATTTCTACTAAATGTGAAAGATAATAGTCATTAATAATACAGCAAGTGTTGCAGTTTTTTAAAAGCAGGAACTATCAATCTTAACCATCTCCTTTAGGCCCCTAAGGGGCAAATGTTAATTTCATAGCAGCAATGGGTATAAGTAATGTACAGGATTTGGGACAGTGTACAGATCTTCTGATTCATTGGAGCGTATACTTTTGGAGAGACTATATAGTAGGTAGAGAAGCAAACTTTGCTCTTGGGCTCTTCTACACGCAATTAAAACTTGCATCTAAGAAGCTGTGGCAGATTTACACTTTTCCCTCACATGTGTATCAGAACTCCGTAAAAATTTTAATCAGGCAGGGAGGGAGGGAGGAAGAAAGGGAGAGAAACATCAATGTGTAGATACCTGCCTCCAGCTGTGGATCTGGCTAGAGACCTGGCTTGCAACCTTGTTATGTACCCTGACTTGGAATTGAATCAATGACTTTTGGGGTTCACAGGCCAGCACCTTATCCACTGAGCCACAAGCCAGGGCCTACAGTGAATTTTATTTAATTGATTTCTCTATCCTGCAACTTAACTGTATTGTTTATTGTTTCTCATATGTTTGTTTTGTGAAGTCCTTAGGATTTTCTTTAAGAATCATATTATCTGTAAAGTGACACTTTTACTTCCTTCTTTCCAATATGAATGTTTTTTGTTTCTTTCTCTTGCCTGATTGTAATGACTAGGACTTCCAGTACTATGTTAAATGAGTGGTGAGAGTGGATATCCTTGTCTTGTGTCTAGTTTTATAGGAAAAGCTTTCAGTTTTTCACTGTGAGTATATTAGCTGAGGATGTGTGGCCTTTATTATGTTGAGTTACTTCCCTTCTATACCTATTTTAAGTTTTTGAATCACAAATTGCTGTTGTATCTTATAAACATAGAATTTTATATTTGGGGAAGAAAACATTTTGCTTAGTTTAAAAAAAAAAAAATTCAGTTTCTGTCATGCAGATTTACAGAACCACCAAAACACAATCTTAGGGAAAATAATGTAAAAATAGTATTCCAAATAAAGGAAAATGGACCAAGGATAGTATATTTCTTGAGTGTAGTGCTCACTTCTGGGAATGATCTGTTTTAGAATAAGTGACAAACTTCTCACTTGCTGCATATGACTTTGGGCAACTTACCCTTCTTGCTTCAGTTTGCCCATTTGTACACTATAAAATGTACATTGTTCTTGTGGGAATATGAGGATAAAGTGTAAAATAAAGATATAAATAATGTGTACTAGTAGGTAAGGTGCTGACACATAATATTATGATGATAGGTTTAATTAGATTTCAGTGTCATAATTAACATCATTAAAGACTATGTGATTTAATTTCTTAGTATTTCCAGGAATTAATTTATATGAAGTTCATGACATACATTGATAAATTGCACTGGGCAATGCCAGTTTCAAAATAGTCCTGTATTTGGATTCCCAGACACTTCTAAAGTTATTTTTAGCTATATATTTATTAAATTGCTGCTCTACCTACTGTGACTTTTCCGAAGTACAGTACTATGGTTGGATTTTAGAGGTCAACATATGTTCATCTTGGATTGAAACGCACTCTCATTTCACAAAAATTAAATCTCCCAATACTCTCCTTTTGATTTATGATGAAAGTTTATGTACCACAGAATTAAATAAATCTTTTGATTGAATATTGTAAAATTAGCTTTACTTTCCAAAATGTAATAGACATATTTTGGTGATTTAAAAATATGTTCACAAGTTCTTTAATGTTACTTCATTTAGAAGATGGAACTTAATTTTCCTCCTCTTGAAAATGGTCCAAACTTAGTGACTTTCTCCTAAGGAGTAGAGTATGTTGGCAATAATGGAGTGCTACTTCTGAGGCTACATCATAAAAGGCATTGTTGCTTCCACATTATTTTCTTTTGGAACACCCAGAATGGAAAAATTTACTCCTATATCATGAGTGTAGTCAGCTTCTGTAGAGTCACATATGTGAAGGAACTAAAGATTCCCACCACCACCAAGCACCAACAATGCTAGCCATGTGAAGGAGCCAGCTGCAATCAAATCTTCAGATGATCAGAGCCCTCACAAACTTACCCACTGCAACCTACATCTTGAGCCAGACTGTTCTGCTAAGCCATTCCCAGATGCCTGACCCATAAAATCTAAGTGAGATTATATTTCTTTTTTAAACCAGTATGTTTGGCAGCAACAGATAATTAATATACACAAAGTCCAAAATTTTAAATGTACCAGAGAGTGTATAATGAAAGTTGGGTTTTTTCTCTGTGTTTATACTCCACTCTCCCAGTTCATTTTATTAGATGTGATCCCTGCAATAAATTTCCTGTGCATGCTTCCAGAAATACTCTACTCCTTTACAACTCTGTGTGTGTGTGTGTGTGTGTGTGTGTGTGTGTGTATAAATGGGTTTTATATATACATATGTTATACTATATACAGTTTTAATTCTTGGTTTTCTTTTTGTTAATACTATATTTTGGAGGTTGCTCCATATCAATACCAAATAGACCTGCATAATTCTTTTTCGTGGTTATAATGGCCCATTTGATGACAGTATTATAATTTGTCTAAATCAGTCCCCTATTTTTGTACAGTTAGATGGCTTACTCTGTCATTTTGTCTGGATCCCCATCCTGTCTGGATGAGTATTTCTTCTTTATATCTTTGTTTGTTGGACTTCCATGTAGCTCAGTTTTCTGAAGTTTCTGGTTGTCTCTAGTTTTGAGGTAGGTGTATTCTTTCTTGGATGTGGGAGACACAGTGTGTCTGCCTCCACCTCCACCTTGGCCGGAAGTCTCCAAGATGTCATTTTCTGTCTGTGAAGTATATCTTCATAATTTATTACTAGAAATAGAGTTGCTGGCTGAAAGGTCACAGGTGTGGAATATTTTTTTAGAAGTTGCCAAATTTTTTCTTACAAACATTTTACCAAATTATATTTCCATCAGAACTGAATGTGTTTGCATGAATACAATCTCACTAATTCAGATATTCAGTGTTCTTTTTTTTCCTTTATATTAATTTTAACACTATTACAGATGTCCACATTTCTCTCCTTCCTTTCGCCCACCTCTGGTATTCAGTGTTCTTTATCAGTATGGCATTTAAGAGAGAACATCCCATTGAAAGTTTGCATTTACATTTCTCTGGATTAAATAGAATTACTGAGATTAAGTAAACTATTTTCCAAAAAATACATTTCCAAATTAAAGGAAAAGATAGAGGAAATCCAAATGGAGTAAAGCTCATACAAGAAATAGAACATATTATTAAAGAGCTTCCTTTCCACAAGTGCAATAGTCCTAGGTGACTGCTGTGGGAAAATATGCCACATATATGAGAAGCAGGTAATTTTAAGATAATTCTAAACCATTCAATAGCATAGGTGAATGGTTTAGAATTTCAAGGTGGTCTTGCATTGATACCATAACCGAACAAGGATAGCAGAAAGAAAAATAAGCATAAAACAAAAAGGGAAAATATAGATTAATATTACTTATGACTATTTAAAAATCCCAGATAAAATATTTGAAAATAGAATCAAGTACCACATTCTTTTTTTTTTTTTTTTTTAAGATTTTATTCATTATTTTCAGAGAGAAGGGCAGGGAAGGAGGAAGAAAGGGTGAGAAGCATCAAAGTATAGTTGCCTTTCACGTGTCTCCAGCTAAGGATCTGGCTGGAGACCTTGCTTGAAAGCTAGTTAAGTGCCCTGACTGGGAATTGAACCAGCAACCTTTTGGGTTCACAGGCCTGTGCCAGTCCACTGAGCTACAACAGCTAGGGGCAATTATGCTTTTTTAAAAAAGTATATTTTATTGATTATGCTGTTAAAGTTGTCCCAATTTCTTTTCCCTTTGTTCCCCTATACCCAGGACCCCCTTTATCTCCCCTCCCCACAATCCCACGCTCAGTTAATGTCCATGGGGTGTGCATATAAATTCCCTGATTTCACTCTTTCCTCTGTTCTTAACTTTCCCCTATCTTGTACCCACCAATTATGTTTTCTGATCCCTGCAACATTTCCCCATTTCTTTCCCTTCTCCCTCCCAGCTGATAACCTTTCCAATGATCCCCATATCTATGATTTTGATTTTATTCTGATTATTTATTTATTTAGATTCCATTGTTGATAGTTGTGTTTGTTGTCATTTTAATGTTCATAGTTTTGATCTTCTTCTTCTTAAGTAAGTCCCTTTAACATTTCATATAATAAAGGGTGATGATGAGCTCCTTTAACTTTACCTTGTCTGAGAAGCACTTTATCTGCCCTTCCATTCTAAATGATAGCATATTCTTGGTTGTAGGGTTTTTTTTGCCTTTCATCAATTTGAATACTTCTTGCCAGTCCCTTCTTGCCTGCAAAGTTTCTTTTGAGGAATCAGTTGATAGTCTTATGGAACCCCTTTGTAGGTAGCTTTTCTTGCTGCTTTCATGATTCTCTCCTTATCTTTAAACTTTGGCATTTTAATTATGATGTTTTTTAGTGTGGTCCAATTTGTGTGGGACTCTGTGCTTCCTGGACTTGTATGTTTATTTCCTTCACCAAGTTTGCAAAGTTTTCTTTCATTATTTTTCAATTTCTTGCTGTTTCTCTTCTTCTTCTGGTACCCCTGTGATTTGAATATTGGCAAGTTTAAAGTTGTTCCAGAAGTTCTTAAGCCTCTTCTCATTTTTGTTTTTCTTTTTCAAATCTTGTTTTCTCATTCTGTACTGGTTGACTTTTTATTTCTTCCTTATGTTCCAAATAATTTATTTGATCCCCAGTTTCCTTCCCTTCACCATTGGTTTTATGTAGATTTTCCCTCTTTTCACTTAGCATAGCCTTCACTTCTTCCCCTCCAAGTTTGCCATACTCCAGAATATCTGTCAAATATGTGAGCATCTTTATCACCAGTGTTTTGAGCTCTGCGTCTGGTAGGTTGCCTATATCCGTGTGGCTTAGTTCTCTCACTGGAACCTTGATCTGTTTCCTTTTTTGGGCCATTCTTCTTTGTCTTCTTAACATGACAGGCTTCTGTGTTTGCCTGTTTGTCTTAAGTAGAGCTCTCATACCTATCTGGATGAGTATTTCTTCTTTATATCTTTGTTTGTTGGACTTCCATGTAGCTTAGTTTTCTGAAGTTTCTGGTTGTCTCTAGTTTTGAGGTATGTGTATTCTTTCTTGGATGTGGGAGACACAGTGTGTCTGCCTCCACCTCCACCTTGGCCGGAAGTCTCCAATTATGCTTCTTAATCTCTGCACCATTTCTCCATTTTCCCTCTTCCAACCCTCTAAATGATCTCCATATATGTGATTCTGTTCCTGTAGTAGTTGTTTGCTTTCTGTGTTTGTTTGTTTGTTTTTAGGTTCAGTTGTTGATAGTTGGGAATTTGTTGCCTTTTTAATGTTCATGGTTTTGATCTTCTTTTCGTTAAATAAGTCTCTTTATCATTTTGTTTAATAATGGCTTGGTGATGATGTACTCCTTTAACTTTACCTTGTCAGGGCAGTGCTTTATCTGCCCTTCCATTCTAAATGATAGCTTTGTTGGACAGATTAATCTTGGTTGTAGGTCCTTGCTTTTCATCACCTTGAATACTTCTTGCCAGTTCCTTCTTGCCTGCAAAGTTACTTTTGAGAAATCAGCTCAAAAGCAACTACTTTTCTCCTGCTGCTTATAAGATTCTCTCTTTATCTTTAACCATTGGTACTTTATGATGTGTCTTGGTTTGTACCTCTTTTGGTCCAACTTGTTTGGGACTTTCTGTGCTTCCTGGACTAGTATGTCTATTTCCTTTGCCAAATTAGGGAAGTTTTCTTTCATTATTTTTTTCAAATAAGTTTTCAATTTCTTGCTCTTCTTCTATTTCTTCTGGCATCTTTATGATTGGGATGTTGGTACTTGTGGAGATGTCCTGAAGTTCCTAAGCCTCTCCTCATCATTTTTTTTTTTTTTTCCATTTCTTGTTTTTTTCTTTTTGTTTTTGTGGAATGTTTATCTGTTCCTTATGTTCCAAATCATTGGGTTGAATCCTGGCTTCCTTCCCTTCTCTGTTAGTTTCCTGTGGATTATTCTTTATTTCACTTAGTGTAACCTACATTCCTTTTTTTATATTTTTGATGTATTCAAGAAATTCTCTGAGCATCCTGATCACCAGAGTTTTGAACTCTGCATCTGATAGGTTAGCTCTCTCTGTTTCATTTAGCTCTTTTTCTGGGCTTTTGTTCTGTTATTTCATTTATGCTATATTTGTCTTCTCAGTTCAGCAGCCTGCCTGTGTTTGTTTCTGTGTATTAGATAGATTTCCTTTTACTTCCTTAGTAGCATGGCCTATGTAGCAAAGACACCTACAAATTGCGTGGGGAGGAGCCTTAGGTAGTTGCTAGGATGGGCCAATCCACTTCACTGCTTTGTGGCTCTGTGGGGATGGCTTAGTGAAGGGACAGTGCTGCTGCCTGGCTTCTGGTGGTTATCTCTAGGCTGTCTCGTTTCCAGTCACTTCATTGCCTTCTTGTGTGCATCTGAAATCCTTCCAGCTGTTACCCTTGTGGTAAATCTTAGAATGGGTAGGTTTGCATATGTTTTAAGACCTGTTGGCCCTTTAAGCAGTGAATATCTGGCAGTTTCTTCTGTTGCCCCAACCCACACTGGTTTTCAGAGTCAGAGGTAAGGGTGATCTGCCTTCCCAGTGCTGGGACCCTGGGCTGTATGGTCTGGCCTGGGGCTTGGTTGCTTCTTCCCAAAGTATTCCTCTGGTCTGTTCCACTGTCACTGCTGCTGTCACTGCCTTTCCATGCCATACCACCTCTCTGCCTGTCTCTGCAACTCCACCCTTCCTACCCATCTGGATGAATGTGTCTCCTTTAAATCCTCTTTTTTTTTTTTTTTTTTATCCCACCAGACTTCCACCCAGCTCAATTTTCTGTTGGTTCTGGGGGTTATTCATTTTGAGATTGGGTTGTAATTTATTTTGTGATTGTACAGGGAGATGAAGTGTGTCTATCTATGCCTCCATCTTGACCAACAATCTCTATTTTCTTTTTCTGTTCTCCAAATACCATGCAATTTTGTATATTGATTTTTTGAGCTATAAGAATAACAATACCATAAACATTATAGATTACAATATTACAATGAAAATAGAGAATACAGCTAACATCACACATTAATTAATATTGTAGGTTCAATTTAAAAGTACAATAGTGAGCTACTCTTTGGCTAACTTTTGGTTTTTACAGATGGGGGGAAGTTCCTAAAATTCAATTTTATATACCACAATGTGTTTTGAAAGTTTTGAGTTATGCTTCTACTTTTTAAAACCATTCTTGATTTTCATTTCTCATAAATATGATACTCTTAAATGAATAGAGTCATAAGTGATTATACAAGTCATTTTACTTCTATTAAAGTAGCAAGGCCTGCATAATTTAATTATGTTTCCCAGAAGAGTAACAAAATAAATATCACTGTCAATTCTGTATAATGTTATCCTGTATTTTTATTCCTTTAACTTCAAATAATTTGTTGCCATTAGCTGAAATACATTTTTTGAGTTTTACTTTGATAGTAATTTTGCTAATGTAAAAATCACTATATAATGTGATTAGTAATGCTATAATCTATCAAGCTGATGCTCTGTTAAAAAAATTGTTGATAGCAGTATGAGTGGTATATGTAGTTATGAGAGACCTTCATAATATGACTGTACAATTTTTTATTTAACTATAGTGTATACTCATGTTGTTTCTATCACCAAAATTTTTTAATGACATAGCACAAAGAATTGTGTTATTATGTTGAGACTATGAAAAGGTAAATTTATGGTTAGCTTCCAGATCTGTTCTAGTTTATTGCCAGCTGGTCTCTTTGGAGGTTATTATAATTATTCATGGGAATGTTTTCAACACAGAAAAAGTATGGTTTGTGTATTAGCAGAAAGTAAAAAATATCGGTTGTTTAAACCATATGTAGTTTTCTTAGCATTAGGAAAGGGAAATGAATTGAAGAACTAATTGAGAATCAACAGTAATGAAGTGGTTTGTCTAAATTTTGTCAGAATCTGTTCATAATGAACAAAATATTGCACAATGAGAAAAACTGAAGGTAATAGAAATCTCTCTATTTGGCATATTTTATCTTCATGTTAATCAGTGAAATGTAACATGGTCTCAGATAAATATAGGTGTGAATCTCAGAAACAAAATGAGGAATAAATGCCAAATTTGAAGACTTTATAAAACAAAAACATTCATGTTAAAATCTAGAGTTGAACACCAGAAGAATGCCCCTTTTTAAGGTGTTTGTCTTGAATTTAACACAAACATTATTTTAAAGAATTTTACATGGACTTATTTACGTCACTCTTAAGAAGCAGGAGTGGTTCACAATGTTTCTTAAGCTCAAGTTTATTTAATAGTAAAATTATAAAAACAAATACCTTTTCACTTTTCCATTCGAAGAGTTGAAGAGAGGTCTATAAAACATAAGATGACAAATAAAAATTGAAATCATCTATTTTTATGCAGCTGCTTTCAAAGAAAAATGCCCAGCAGGCTGGGAGTATACAGGAAATTTAAATTTGTGATTGAGAATAAGAAATGCATTTGTGGTTTATAAAGAAATACCAGCATGTCACATTAAAGTTATGGTATATACAGTATTGTAAAGTTAGCAGGAAAATGTATTACATCAGGGGATATGTTGCACTTTAGAGAGCTAGTGTGGGGAAGAGAATGAAGAATAACTCCATAGAAGGCATGAGCATTAATAATCCAGTCAGAGAGGAAGAATTTTGCTGTCTCCCATGTAACATAAAACAGATGTTACATTCTATTAAAAAACTTCTTAACTAAAATGAATGTTTACATCACTGGTCAATAGGAGAAATGTGAACAATGGCAGTTTAATGATTTTGAGAATTTATTCTGTTTGTCAGTTAATATTGGTGGCAGGCAAGGTGAAGGGAACGTTGCCAATTTTTAATTTTATTTTTGGATATCTTAATTTAGAAAGCTGAAAGGCAACATTAAAGTACATTCATTTACATTTATTATGTTTTATAAATTTAGTGTGTATTCTTTCTCAAGATTTGTGAAAGACCAAGAGATTTAGAAACCTTGAGTCCTGATTTAATGTTTGAAGATGTGGTTTAAGTATATCTAAAAGAGTAATTAATTAACTTTAAATGAATGCTGGAAACATTAAGTGATTGCCAGCTGAAAGCAGACTTATGCAGAAAGAGCCACTAGGGATGATAACATGCGGTCCTAACTATATATTCTTTTTGGTTTAAGATTTGTCTTTTTTTTTTTTCAGTATTTTTTCATTAAAAAATCTGTGTAATTTACATACAGTTAAATTGACCTTTTAAATGTGTAGTTCTGCAAGGTATGGCATGTGCACAGCCATGCAATCAATACTAGAAATAAGATAGAATAGTTCCATCACCTCAGAATTTCCCTATGCCCCTTTAGCATCATCAACCTTTTCCCCACCTTAGCTCCTAGCAATCATTCCTGTGTTTTTGTTGGCAGACAGCCCTCCTTGCTCTGTGTGCCAAGACTATAAGGCTATGACTGTTTTCTCTTTTCCTGAGACATTTCTGAGTGTTATTTATACAGCTGGTGGACTTAAGATCTAAGGCAACTGCCTCTCCAAAGACAAAGAGCAGACTTAGTTACTGTTTGCTGTAAAATTGGTGGGTTCCCCAGGCTTGATGTTCCTCATCTGCCTACACAAACCCACATAGGTAGCATCTACCTGAACCATACCATTCACCTCAATGGAACTTGTGGAGAGGGGAACCGGTACAAATATGCTGTGTTCTTGTGTCTTGCCATGAGTTATAAAGTCTTTAAACTGGGAATCTCTCATGTCTTCTGTCCTCATCCATGAGTTAGTATCAAACTACATTGTTAGTTTTAAAAAGGGTAAAATCAAATCCCATATATCATAGTTCTCTGTCTCTATTTTTCCTTTTCCATTGGGTCATATTGAAGAATCTTGCTTCTGGCCAAAAATCAGTTGTGATCTTTTTTCAGGTCCAGTCATAGGTATTTACAAAGATTTTATCTTGCAGGCTTTACTTGGGAAAGCTGTCTTTCCTACACCAGGCTTGGTGAAAAGCCAGTGCCTTTCAGTCTCTGAAGGGACATACAGTCAAAAATCAGCCCTCCGGACCAGCCATGCTCTTACACATCTGTATTCCTAGCTCAATCACCTTCATTTGGAGGCCTTTTTATCTGGGGTTTTTGTTGAGGTCTTCTCAGAATCCTTGTCAAAACCTTATTGGGGAAGTTAGGGGTTACTTTGAAAACACCTTTCTCTACTGTGACTTAGTACTCAGTAGTTTTCCACTCCTGTCTCTTTCCCCTCTACCTTCCTCTGGATCCAGGGTCACAAAACTACAGAAGCCTTTTGTTGGGGACTCCCTTGATGGTGAAACACCCAACTCCTGTGCTGACACACCTGAGTTTTGACTAGTATTCTGGAAAAATGAAGCTGTGGGAGTTGGCACTTTTTCTACTTTAGTCTCTTTCTTATACACTTAAGTGGTGAAAGAATGACATACTTTCATTTTGGCTTGTCTTAATTGACCACTCTGACATCTGGCAGACTAGCTGTCTTGAGCTCATTTGAATATCTAACGCACAGAAGTACCATCATACAGAGTATAGCTTTTGAATTTGTCTTTTTTTCAATTGTCATAAATACTTAATGAGATTTATCTATTTTGTTGTGTATTAGTAGTTTGTACATTTTATGGCTGAGTAGTGTTTCATCCTATTGATGAACAGACATACGAGGTCTGTCCTGAAGGTATTGACCACTCAGACTATTTTAATTATATTAACATTGGCTTGATACTTTCAGGACAGTCACACCTCATATATTCATCACCAGTGGAGGAATATTTGACATCTTTCCAGTTTGGACAATTATGAATAAAGCTGCTATAAATATTTGTGTTAAAATACATTTTTATTTCACGTGTATTATGTGTTCAACTTCGTAAGAAACTGCCCAACTCAACCATATTTGCCAAAATGGTTGTGCTATTTTACATTCAGATCGTCAGTTTGTGAGAGTTTTAGTGTCTCTGCATTCATGCTAGCATGTGGTATTGTTAGAAATTGTTTTTTATCCATTATAATAGGGGTAGAGATGTATCTCATTATTTTAATTTACACTGTCCTAATGATGTTGAGTTGTTTCTGTTTGTTTTGCTATCCCTATACCTTTTTTGAAGAAGTGTTCAGATTTTTGCCCCTTTAAAAAATTGGGTTATTTTCATTATTACTGAGTTTTGGGAGTTCTTTATATATTCTGCATACAAGTCTTTTTTTATCACATACGTGATTTGTAAAGACTTTCTCCTAGTCTTCATTTTCTTAACAGTGCCTTTCAATTAGTAGAAATGACTAGTTTATGTTTGTTTTTATGATTGTGCTTTTACATGATACCTAAGATCTCTTTGCCTAATCCAATGTCCGAAAGATTTTACCCTGTATTTTCTTCTAGAAATTTTGTTGTTTTACTTTTTATATTTTGAGTTAATTTTTATATTTGTAGGATGGGCTATGGAATAAGCTTCTCTGCTCACTCCCTTTCCTGCCCCCCAAAACACACACTTTGTCTTTGGATATCCAATTATTCCAGCTAGTACCTTTTTCTGAAGTCTTTTAAATTGCTTTAATTGCTTTTGTACATTTTTCAAAAATCAATTACATGGTTGTATCTCTGTATTCTGTATTCTGTATTCTGTTGTTGATCTGTATATCTGTTGTTTCTCCAATATCCTGCTGTCCTGATTATTGCAGCTTTATAGTAACCCTTGATTTGATATGTTTGTTTTTTGTGGTCCTTATAATCATATTTCAATATATAGAGGAAAGTGCTATTAATTTATGACTGAGTTTTAAAATAGTAACCAATATGTAGGAAAAGTAAGTAGGTGGGAAAAGGAAAGCTTATACATTATATTGTCACTTTTTATTTTAAATATTTTTATTTTATTGAGACTTTGTTGTGGTATGTGGTTTAAATTATATAGGTCTTCTCAGCAGAATTTAGGACAAGGATTTTAGAACAAATAACCTATTTAGGAGACATAGGTAACACTGGCAAGGGTGATAGGGATGATTTTAAGGAAAGACAGTGCAGCTAATAAAAAGTTATTAAGTTACTATCATGATAAGTTTGGAGTTTTATCTTAAGGGGAAATTTTGAGAAAAATCAGTATCAAAATTAGTTTCAGAATTAACTGAACATAAATGTGAATTTATTTTTTGTTACTGGTTTGGAGTGCAGTCCAGAGAGGACTGTGCACTTGCCTAGTGCCCAGAACGGCATAGCAGGTTTTATCAGTTCAGTGGAAAAGCCTTCACTTAGGCTTCAAGAGAATTATACTCACCGTTGGAAGTAATTTGGAGCAAGGGGATAAATGGATAGGTCCAAAGGATAGAGGGTCACTGACAGCATCTGATATCCTATGACATTGAAGTGCCTTTCTTGGGTTATCACAATAAATGTTTTCAATCGGATCATCCCTTGATGGAGCTTTTGCTTGCAAATATCTTCTCCCATTTTGTTGGTTGCCTGTTTGTTTTGTTGGTTTCTTTTGCTGTGTAAAAGCTTTTTAGTTAGATATAATCTTATTCCTTTGTTATTGCTTTTACTTCCCTTGCCTTTGGGGTCAATCTCATAAAATCTTTTCTAAGACCAAGGTCTTCTATGTAATTTATTGTTACAGATCTTATAATTAGGTTTTTGATCCATTTTGCAATACTTTGGGGGTGGTGGGCACACAAAACAATATCCAGGTCATGTGTCTTGTAACTGTAAACTTGAAATCTATATACACTTATTAACTATGTCAGCCCAACAAATTTTAAAAAATCAGGCCAAGATGGAGGCATAGGTAGACAAGCTGCTTCTCCCTCCACAACTAAGAAGGAATACAACTACTTCAACACTAGAAACAACCAGAAATTTCAGAAAATCAAGCTGCACAGAAGTCCAGCAAACAAAGATATAAAGAAGAACTATTCATCCAAACAGGTAGGAAGGGTGGAGCTGGGACAGAGAGGACGTGGTTTGGTGACACAGTTTGGTGACAAGGCAGCTGCAGTGGATGGAAGCTGTGGAAAGTGTAGTCACACATTAAAAAGTAAAAAGTAGGGATACCTGGGGAGTGCTCCCAGCACGAGACCAGACTGCTCGGCTTACGGTTCCAGGGATGGGAGGAAAATAAAATTGAATTGTTTCTGTCTGTGAAAACCAGTGGGTTTGGGCAGAGGAAGAAACTGCCAGTCTCTCAATAGAGTCCATTTGTTTACAGTTCCCTAAAGTCTACAGACACGCCCACTCTGGGAACCACAACCAGGGCAATAGCTAGAGAGGTACCAGTTTCATTCAGTAAGGGGTAGAAGTGCCTAGAAAAGGGGAAAGTCCTGAACAAGCAGCATTGTTCCCTCTCAGGCCACACCCCTCCACCTGGAGTGCCACAACATTGTGAAAAGGGTTGCCTCATACTGACAAATACCTAACGTTCCGACCCTTATAACATTATAGGCTTGACAGCTATACCAAAGACATGGAGGCAAACACAGGAGCCTGTTGAGTTGAGGGATAGGAAAGGAAATAGATCAAGGTTCCAGTGAAAATTAAGCCACATGGAGGTAGCCAACTTATCAGTTGCACAATTTAAAACACTGGTGATAAAGATGCTCACAGACTTGACAGATAGGCTTGAGTACGCCAAATGCAGAAGGGAAGGTCACTGGTTCGATTCCCAGCCAGGGCACATAACCAGGTTGCAAGCCAGGTTTCCAGCCAGGTCCATAGCTGGAAGCAGGTGGAAGGCAACCATACATTTATGTTTCTCTCCCTTTTTGCCTCTCTCCTTTCTTCTCTCTCTAAAAATAATAAATAAAATCTTTAAAAAAAGAAAATTTCAAAAAAAAAAAAAAAAAAAAGAAGCAGCAAGAGGAAGAAAGAAAGTTACCCACAAAGGGGTTCCTATAAAGACTGTCAGCTGATTTCTCAACAGAAACTTAGCAGGCGAGAAGGGACTGGCAGGAGTTATTCAGTGATAAAAGACAAGGACTTACAAACAAGATGACTCTATGCAGCAAAGCTACATTTAGAATGGAAGGGCAGCTGAAGTGCTTTCCAGACAAGGTAAAGCTAAAAGAGTTCATAACCACCAAGCCCTTATTATATGAATTGTTAAAGACTTAAGAAAAAGGGGATCAAAATTATGAACCTTAAAATGACAACCAACTCACAACTGTCAACAACAGAACCTAAAAGATAAAAGCAAACTAAGCAGCTGGAATAGGATAAGAATCATAGGTATGGGGATCATTGGGACGGTTATCAGCTGGGAGGGGGAAAGGTAAGAAAGTGGGAAATGATGCAAAGATTAGAAAACATAATTGCTGGGTATGAGATAGATAGGGATGTTAAGAATAATATAGGAAAGGGTGAAATCAGGGAACATAGGCACAACCCATGGACATGAACCAAGTAGGGGAGGGATTGCTGGAGGAGAGCAAAGGGAAAAGAGGGAAAAGTACTTGGGGCAAGTGTAACAGCATAATGAATAAAATATACTTAAAAGTAATATAAGTACATTCTAATCCATTAAAAATAAAAACCAAAATTTAAAAGCAACAATTCCAGCAATGATATTTTCAATTTAAATCATATTATAGTTTCAGTACTTATGCTTCACACTTTATTCATACAGCTTCATTAACTTTTTGTATACTTACCCCTGTTGTCATGCTATTTAATTACCTAGAAGAATACTAACTTACACTTGGAAGTATTGATTTCCTCTTCAAATAATGTATTTTAAAATGTTAAATGATAAAAGAGGATATATGACATGGCATATGTCTATAAACTGTTTTCAATATCTTTGGCTATAAGTGAAGTGCAAATTAAAACTATGAGAAACCACTGCATATATATTCAAGCATCTAAAATTTTTTTAAAATCAATTTTATTGTTATTCCGTTACAGTTGTCTCAGTTTTTTCCCCTTTGCCCTCTTCTGCCCATTCCTCCTCCATCCTCCCATCCCACTCCAACAGTCAGTTGCACACTATTGTCCATGTCTGTGGGTCTTTCATACATGCTCTTTGCTTAGTCCCTCTCTTTTCACCATTATCCCCTGCCCCCCTTTAAAATAGAAAAATACTGATAATAGCCAGTGCTCTCATACAATACTTGTAAGAGTGTAAAATGACACAGCCACTCTGAAAAAGTTTGTTTTTTCTCATAACATTAAACGTACATTTGTATATGGTTCAGAAATCACATTCCTGAAAGTTTATTACATAGAAATGAATGGTTATGTTCATGCAAAACCTGCTACACAAATATTTATAGCAGCTTTATGATTGCTACAAACTGCAGACAATCCAAATAGCTTCCAACAGGTGAATGAATAAGCAAACAGTGATATGTCTGTATAATGGAATACTATTCAGTTTTAGAAAGGAATGAAATATTAATACAGACAACAATTTGTATGGATATCAAGGGTATCATACTGAGTGAGATTAAAAAAAAGCCTTTTTCAAAAGGCTATATTTTTTATTCCAATTATAGAATATTCTTGCAATTAAAAAATGTACATATACATAGTTTTGGAAAACAGAATATTGGTTGTCAGATTTAGGGATGGAAGGGGAAAAGGGGATAGTGTGACTACAAAGGAATTACGCAAGGGGACCTCTTTGTCTTCATGTAACAGTTAATGTATTTTGATTGTGGTAGTGGTTGCATAAATCTATACAGCTAATAAGATTTGATAGACTGTACACACAAACAAGAGTGTGAGTAAAAATTAGTGAAATGTAAATAGGGTCTCTAAGTTAGTATTCTACCAATATCAAGTTCTTGGATTTTAAAATGGGTTACAGTTATGTGATATATTATGATTAGGGGAAGTTGGGAGAAAGCAACATGGTAGCCCTATCTATTTTTGCAATTTCTTATGAATCTAAGGTTAGTAATTGGTTATTCAGTAAGTTTTGTTTATTTACATTTTTTGCATATTTGTATCAAAGCTAATTCTTAATGATAGAATAATCCCATCATATATATATATATATATATATATATATATATATATATATATATATAATAGACAAGGACTTAAAAGACTAATTGCATGAAAATAAATTTTGTGTACTATTTCCCTTGTCTATTTTAAACCTGTTCACAGAATTTTAGGATTAAAAATATGAAAGAAATAGTTTTATTTTCAAAATGATCTGCTTTACAGACTAAGTCAGAGGACACTCATGATTTCTTTAGAATTGTGTAAATTGAACTTTTAGGTGGTCACCCATCTCCTTGGCATAAACATGTAATCTCTTCTGCCTATAATGTTCTTTTCCTTCATTTGACTAATTTATACCTATTTCATATGTGTCAACTTAAAAGTCACTTTCTTATGGTAACCTTAACCTTTTACACTCCTGTTTGCCCCAGTCTGGGTTTGGTGCCACTCTTATCTGCTACTATAGTATGCTGAATTCATTTTATAGACGTACCAAATAATAGGCAAGTTAATAACCCAATTGAAATGGTGGTATTCGTATATAAAATGTCAGGATACATCCTAAATCTTTAATATACACTAAATTATTCAAAACATGAGGCCACTCAACCTATTCTAGTGATATTTAACAGAGATGTACTACTGCATTTGTAACGAGAAGAAGAGGAATCACTCCCTAGGTACAAGATCAATTGCTGTTCATTTTATTCACCTGAAGATAAATCACTTTCACAGATTTTTTTTTAGGCTTCTTCTTTTCCTGAAAAAATGATTTATTAAAGTGAAATATTCTTTACTCTATCAATGCTGGCTTACTCTTTTCCTTAATAATATGTCTCCTATATCGAAGGAAGCTGGAGGCCAAAAGTGGTCTTGTCTCTTCTGCTCTTTATTTCATTGTTATTTTTAAACCAGTTGGTGAAATACACTTCCATTTTGAAGGGCCATTTTTCTCTTACATATGAGGGAATTTTAACTATTTGGGCTAGTTTTAGCACATTCTGTTACTATAAATTCTCATTAGTTTGATTAAAAATATATATTGATTTATATGCATTTTGTGTAATTTTAAAATTCAACTCCATTGACCAGAAAAATAGTGCTTTTTGGTGAATGTGAAGGGAAGACAGTTATAGAATTTGTTTTTAATGTTTCATCATCTCTCTGCATTTTTTATTGTTTATATAATATGAGAAAAATCTCAGCTATTTCCCTATTTTTCCATATCCTTTTTGATAGTTTGAGTAGTATGAGTTTTCATTTCTACACCTAGAGACTTTACATTTTTGAAATATTTTTTAAACAAGACTTTGTACGATGTATTCTTGTACCTAATTTGGGAATTCTTAATGATACTATTCAAAACTGTAAGCAAATAGATCTTCCATGAAAACAAGGAAACAGGTACCATATGCTTTGATAACGTAAATACAAGTCTAGACTATTCTGGAAAATCTAGGGTATAATAGTTTAAGTGTGTGTGTGCATGTGTAAAATCTGGCTACATAGATAGATCAGGGGACCAGAGTAAAGAAATGAACAAAAATAGAAATGGAAATTGAGTAAGAATATATAAACTGGCAAACAGTGGAGGAAAACTGAGAAATAATTGCAATTTGTGGGAAAATTGTTTTCAGTACATGCAGTTTTTTACTGTTTTGATCATTTTTATAACTTGCTGTGTAATACCAATTTTAAATAAATAATTTTGAAAAATTACATTGGCGAGCAGTTTACTTAATGAATATTTAATTATTACTCAACTGCAAAATCTAATTATTCCAGGAATGGTGTGACATAGAAAACACTGGACCTTGTATTTCAAATATTTTGTAACAAAACTACCACTAACTACTTCCCTAAGAAGTGCTTTTTAATGAATGCTAAGATTAATTCTTTTCACTAGACATATACCATTCTTCCCCATGACTATTTTTAATCTCTTGCAATTGATGAGTTTTAAAAATCAGCTTTTCAACTTCTACAAATAATACAGCTTGGATTCTGATATAAATCAATATAGGTAGTACTGGCCATGTTAACAAGGTTAAGACTAATGATGCATAAAAATGGGATATTTTAAAATTTATTTAGAAGTTTAAATATTTTCAGTAATGTCTTTTAGTTTTTAGAACATGTTTTAAAAGATTTTATATATTATTTTTAGAGAGAGGGGAAGGGAGAGAGGAATCAATGTATGGTTGCCTTTCACCTGCCTCCAGCTATGGACCTGGCTGGAGACCTGGCTTGAGACTGGGTTATGTGTGCCCTGGCTGGGAATCGCAGAATATGTTTTTAAAGCATACTTTTTATTCATTTTACTGTTACAGTTGTCACAATTGTTTTCCCTTTGCCCTCTCTGCCCAGTAATCCCCTTCCCTCCACAATCCCATGCCCAACCCATTAGTTTATATCCATGGGTTCTTTGTCTTTACCCTTTCCTATACTATTCTTAATGTCCCTCTGTCTATTTTGAACCTACCAATTATGCTTCTTAATCCCTTCACCATTTTCTCCTTTCTCACCCTTTCCGCTCCCAGCTGATAACTCTCCAAATGATCCCCATACCTATGATTCTTTTCTATTCTGGTTGTTTGCTTAGTTTGTTTTTGTCTTTATTTTTTAAATTAATTTATTTTTAAGATTTTATTTATTATTTTTAGAGAGAGGGGTAGGAAGAGAGGCAGAGAGGGAGAGAAACATTAATGTGTGGTTGCCTTTCACCTGCCTCCAGCTATGGATCTGGCTGGAGACCTGGCCTGCAACCTGGTTATGTGCCCTGGCTGGGAATCTAACCAGCCACCTTTGGGTTCGCAGGCGAGTGCCTTATCCACTGTGCCACCAGCCAGGGTGTTTTTGTCTTTATTTTTAAGATTTAGTTGTTGATAGTTGTGAGTTTGTTGCTTTTTTAATATTCATAGTTTTGATCTTCTTTTTCCTAAATAAGTCCCTATAACATTTTACGTAGTAATGCGTTGGTGATGATGAACTCCCTTAGCTTTACCCTGTCTGGGAAGCACTTTGTTTCCCCTTCCATTCTGAATGATAGCTTTGCTGGATAGAGTAATCTTGGTTGTAGGTTCTTGCTTTTTTATCACTTTGAATACTTCTTGCTAGTCCCTTCTTGCCTGCAGAGTTACCGTTGAGAAATCAGCTGATAGTCTTATAGGAACCCCTTTGTAGACAACTCTTTTTCTCTTGCTGATTAAATATTCTCTTTGTCTTCGACCTTTGGCATTTTAATTATGCTGTGTCTTGGTGTAGTCTTACTTGGGTATAGCTTGTTTGGGACTCTGCTTCCTGGACTTATGTTTATTTCCTTTGCCGTATTAGGGAAGGTTTCCTTCATAATTTTTTTATACACGTTTTCAATTTCTCACTCTTTCTTGTCTCCTTCTAGCACCTCTATGATTTGGATGTTGGTATGTTTAAAGTTGTCCCCGATGTTCCGAAGTCTTTCGTCATTGTTTTTCAATTCTTGTTTCTTCATTATATAGTGTTTATTTCTTCCTTATGTCCCAAGTCATTTATCTGAACCCTGGCTTCCTTCCCTTCAGCATTGGTTTTATGTGATTTTTCTTCATTTCATGTAGCATAGCCTTCACTTCTTCCCTGCTGTGTTTGCTGTACTCAATCATGTCTATCAAGTCCGTGAACATCTTAATTAACAGGGTTTTGAAATCTGAGTCTGTTAGGTTGGCTATTTCCTTATTGCTTAGTTCTCCCACTGGAACCTCAGTCTGATCCCTCCTCAACTTGACAGGCTCCTGTGTTTGTCTCTGTGTCTTAGGTAGAGTTGTTACACCAGTTATGTTGTAAGGGGCGGAGTCTTAGGTGTTAGTCAGTGTGGAGTGGCCCATTTTATCTTGTTATTGTGCTGTATGTAATGGAAGGGTCAGAGGGGGAACATTGCTGCTTGCTCAGCACTTACCTTTTTCCAGGCACTTCACCTGCTTCTTGTAGGGCTGGCACCTCTAGCTCTGGCCTTGGTTGTGGTTCCCAGAGTAGGTGGGTATGTGGACATTCTAGGACCATGGGGTCCCTCTAAACAAATGAACTGTGCTGAGAGACTAGCAGTTTTGTCTACTTCCCCAACCCCTGATGGTTTTGATAGTCAGAAGCAATGAGGCATTATTTTCCCTAAAACTGTAACTGTGAACTATGTGGTCTGGTCTGGGGCTGGGATTGCTCCCCAGATATCCCTCCTGATGTTTATAATGTGCGACTGCTCTTTTCATCAGCTGGCCACAGCCACTGCTTTGTTGTCTCCACCCCCTCCTATCTGCCTGGATGAGTAATACTTCTTTATCTTTATTTGTTGGACTTACATGCAGTTCAATTTTCTGTTAGTTCTGCTTGTTCTTAGTTTTGAAGTAGATGTAATCTTTCTTTTCGTTGTAAAAGGAGGTGAAGTGTATCTACCTATGCCTCCATTTTGGCCGGAAGTTCTAGAATAAAATGTTTTGCATGTTAAAAAATTTTACTCCCAGTTATTTTAATTTTTGAGATTATGAATTGAATTCTCTTTGTAATTTTACTTTTGCATTGTAAGTTTATAATAATACAGTTGATTTTTAAAATACTGACTTTATATGCTGTAGCCTCATTCAACTCATCTAAGTTGTAATGTTTCACCGTGGATTCTTTAGGATTTCCTGTATACACAACCTGTCATCTTCAAACAGAGATAGTTTTACTTTTTTCCATCCAATTTGAAAGACTTATTCATTTATTTTTCTTGCTTAATTGCACTAACTCCTATATTACAATGTTGAAATTAAGAGGCGAGAGCAGATATCCTTGTCATGTGTTCTCTTTCATCTTAGAGTGAAAGCATTCGATCATTCACCATGTTTACTGTGATGTTTTTCTTAGATGTCTTTTTATCAGATTGAGGAAGTTTCCTTCTATTCCTAGTTTGTGGATGGATGGTTTTAACTTGAAATTGTGTTAGTTTTTGCCATATGCTTTATCTGCATCTTTTGTAATGATTATGTGATTTTTGTTTTCTATTCGATTGGTATGATTTATTACATTTATTAATTATGAAATGTTAAACCATCCTTGCATTACTACAGTAAATCTCACTTGGTCATGTTATATAATTCTTTTAATATATTGCTAGATTTCATTTTGTTAGTATTGTGTTGAGGATTTTTGTATCATATTCATAAGAGGTACTTGTCTATGATTGTCTTATGATTTCATTGCCTGGTTTTGATATGGTAATACTGGCCTCATTAAATGGGATGGAATGTCTTTCTTTTTCTAACTTTTGTTGTTGATCACCAAGCAGTATATTGGAATATAAAACCTATATTAGTACCATTTAGACTGAGGTTAGCCATTTTATCTAAGGGCCTACTAATTCATAATAAATGAAAAGTTAGAAGCAGGTTTTTTCTTATAAACATGAGCTGTATATTTTTGTACTTGACCATATTCATTTAATCTAATTATAATTTTTATTATTCAAAAATAAAGCAGTTTGGGGCTCTGTCTTTCTAAAAAGATGAAATAATAAGTGCTGGGTTTACCCTCCTACTTGAAAGTCATATGATCATTTCTATAGATAAAGAAAAAGCATTTGACAAAATTCAACATCCACTTCTTACAGACTGCTCTGTAAACTAGCAATAGAGGGGAACTTCCTCCACCTTATAAATACCATGTATGAAGTACTCATGATGACATTGTAATTATTATTGAAGATTAAAAGTTGGTAAAATTAAAGCACAGTATCATATACCTATTTTCATCTTTGTTACAATTTCATTTATATTTTAATAGTCTAAAGATGTTTAAGTAAATTTTATTGTAGTTTATATAGGTATATATCAAATATTCCCCAACTAGAAAGTAATAAAGAATAATTTAATAGAAGTCTGACTTTATTGTTGTAACTTGGCTATCATCCTAGCTTCTGAGTTTGTTGAAGTTAACTTTTCCAATCATACTTTATGATGTCTATATTATGTAGATAGTTATCCTTTACAGTTCTATAAATGAAATCTAAAAACTTAGTTTTCTACTGTTATCCTTTGTAACCTTTCCCTGACTTTTCTCCTATTATTTCAGTTCTTTTATTTCACAATATACTTCTAGCTTTTGTACCTCTGAGCTTTACTATGGACAGATTTGCCATCTCTCTGAACTCAATGCATTTGAGTGAACTTAAATTTTCCTCTCAATTTTGTGTCCTTTCATTTCACAATGCCACCAATTCTAGCTTAATCAAAGAAACCATCCACCATTCTTTTATCTTGGACAGTGTTAGATTAATAATAATGTAGATATATCTTATTACAAATTCCTAGTCTTCAAGCCCTCATTTAGCTCTTGTAATAATTTTGAAAGTTTTATGTAACTGTTTTATAATTTTAAACAATAAGGTGTTATCCATTTACTTGGAGGTTACCCATTACAAAATAGAAATCTATTTTAGAAAGTTGAAGAATTTAATTGATTTGTGAAAAGACTACTGTACTTTTTACTCTGCAAATGAAAATGTGTCATTTTATCTGCCACCTGAGATGAATAGCAACAAACTATGTCACAGAAATTATTCCCGAATTCTGCTTAATTAAGTTGTAATTCCATATTAATCCTGGGAGAAGATTGGTACAGTTCCATTTACTCCCCTGCCATCTTGGTGCTCCTAGTTGTTTTTCAAATTAATTTATTGTTAATCGATAGCAGTTGTCCCATTTTTCCCCCATTGCTCTCCCCTGCCTTGCCCACCCACATTCTCTCTCTGACAGTCAATCCCCACCTAGTTGTCCATGTTTATGGGTCATTTATACTAGTTCCTTGACTAAATAATTCCCCTTCTTTCCCCTTTTCTCCTTCCCCATTCCCCTCTGATCATTGTCAGTCTGTTTCTTGTTTCCATGTCTGTGGTTCTATTTTACTGTTGTTCATTGCTTTTCTGTATTAGGAAAGATCATATGGTATTTTTCTTTCACCATCTGGCTTATTTCACTAAGCATAATATTCCACTTAGTCATAAAAAGTAGGAGTTCCTTCTTTCTTTCTGCTGCATAGTATTCCATCGTGTAAATGTACTAGTTTTTGTTTGTTTTTTTAA
>PVIW01002847.1:35972-195355 GCA_004026585.1 Noctilio leporinus
ATTTTTAGAAAGAGGGGAAGGGAGAGAGGCAGAGAGGGAGAGAGACATCAATGTATGGTTGCGTTTCACCTGCCTCCAGCCACAGACCTGACTGGAGACCTGGTTTGCAACCTGGTTATGTGCCCTGGCTGGGGAATCGAACCTGCGACCTTTGGGTTCGCAGGCCGGCACCTTATCCACTGTGCTACCAGCCAGGGCTGTTTGGTTTTTTATCCATTCATCTACTGATAGGCACTTAGGCTGTTTCCAGAACTTGGGTATTATAAATAGTGCTGCTATGAACATAGGGTTGTATAGGTTCTTTTTTTAAAATTACTTTCTTGATCTTATTGTTAACCTATTCATTATTTAATAGCATGTTATTTAGTATCCATGAATTTGAATGTTTTGGGGTTTTTTTCCTTGAGATTGGTTTCTAGTTTCAAGCCATGGTGATCTAAGAAGATGCTTGGTATGATTTCAGTTTTTCTGAATTTGTGAAGACTTGTCTTATGTCCTACATGTGGTCTACCTTTGAGAATATTCCATGTGTATTTGGAAAGAATGTGTATTTTGCTTCTTTGGGGTGAAAAGCACTGTATATGTCAGTTAAGTCCATTTCATATAGAGTGTTGTTCAATGCTACAATATCCTTGGTGTTTTTTTTGCTTGGAAGATCTGTCCATTTTTGATAATGGGGTTTTAAAATGCCCTTCTGTTAGTGTGTTGCTATCTTTATCCTTCTTGAAGTCCTCCAAGATTTTCTGTATATATTTAGGTGATCCTTTGTTGGGCGCATATATGTTTACAATAGTTATATCTTCTGGATGGGTTTTTCCCTTAAGTATTAGGAAATGTCCTTCTTTGTCTCTCTTTATGGCCTTTGTTATAAAATCTATTTTTTCTGATGTAAGTATTGATGTCCCAGCTTTTCTTTCATTTCCATTTGCTTGAAATATTTTTTTCCATTCCTTCACTTTCAGCCTTTGTCGATCTTTTGTTCCGAGGTGGGTCTCTTGTAGACAGCATATATGTGGGTCATGTTTTCTTATCCATTCAGCTACCCTATGTCTTTTGAATGATGCATTTAATCCATTTACATTTAAGATTATTACTGATAGGTACTTACTCACTGTCATTTTACCCCTTTGTACTTGTGCTTCTCTCTGTCTGTCTCTGTTTCTTCATCATCTTCTTCTTCTTCTTTTTTTTTTTTTTTTGTTTCTTCATCTTCTTAAAGCAGTCCCCGTAGCATCTGTTACAATGCCAGTTTGGTGAATATTTGGTAAATATTCTTTTGTCTGGGAAACTCCTTATTTCACCTTTCATTTTATTTATTTATTTATATTTAATTTTATTGTTGTTGTATTACATTCATCCTCTTCTTACTCCTCATTGTTCCCTTCCCCACCCACCCACTACACCCCAAAGTGAACCCCACTTGTCTATGTCCATGATTCTTTGATACTAGTTTCTTGACTGAACTGCTCCCCTTCTTTGCCTCTTCTTCCCTTCTCCCCCCATCCCCTCCGCCCTGCCCTCACCTTTCATTTTAAATGAGAGCCTTGGTGGGTAGAGTATTCTTGGTTTCAGGCCTTTGTTTTTCATTACTTGGAATATTTTTTGCCATTCCTGTCTGGATTGTAGTGTTTCTGTTGAGAAATCAGCTGATAACCTTATTGGAACCCCTTTGTATGTTATTAGCTGTTTCCCTTTTGCTCTTTTAGGATTCTTTTTTTGTCTCTGATAATTGCCATTTCAATTATGATATGTCTTGCAGTGAGCCCATTTAGATTAATCTTCATTGGGACCCTCTGTGCTTCCTGAACTTGCATGACCTTTTCTTTCCTCAAGTTAGGAAAGTTTTCTATCATTACTTTTTCAACCAGATTTTCTATCCCTTGTTCCTCATCTTCTCCTTCTGGTATCCTTATGAAACAAATATTATTGTGTCTCATGTTGTCCTATGGCTCTCTTAGAACCTCTTCATTCTTGTTCAGTCTTTTTTTGTTTTGTTGCACTGCGTGGGGATTTTTTTCTACATTGTCCTCCAACTTGTTGATCTGAACCTCTGCTTCCTCTTGCCTGCTTTTGATTCCTTCTACTATGTTCTTCAATTCAGAAATTGTAGTCTTTATGTCCTTTTTAATGCTGGTTTTGTTTTTAGTAAGTTGCATGTAGCTCCCCTGAAGTTCTTTGTAGTTCCCTTGAAGTGGTTTATAGTTTTCTTTGAGCTTGCTGAGTTCATTGAGCTTCTCCATCATCATTATTTTGAATTCCATATCTGATAGTGTGCTTGCCTCTTTCATTTGGCAGCCTTTCTGTGGATTCCTCCTTTCCTTTCAATGGGGAGTTGTTGTTTTTTGTCTCCCCATTTTAGGTGACTCTTCATTTTTGTTCCTGTCTTCCTGGTGTGACCTTCTGCGGTAGGAGACCTGTAAGATTCAGTGGTGCAGTCTCCTTGATCTCCTGAATTTGATGCTCTTGGGATGGTCTTTATGCTATTTATTTGGGCTGTCTGGTTGTACTTGGATTTTGGATGTTGTGTTGCTCTTTAGTGAGTCCTTTCTTCTGGCTAGCTGACTGAGTGTCACTGCATAGTTTTTTGGGGGGAGACTTGGTGTTTAAGGATCCTTTGGGCATAATCCTAGCAGTGGAATCGCTGGATCAAAAGGCAGAAACTTGGTACATTTACACAATGGAATTCTATATAGCAGAAAGAAAGAAGGAACTTGTACCCTTTGCAACAACATGGATGGAACTGGAGAGTATTATGCTTAGTGAAATAAGCCAGTCAGTGAAGGACAAATATCATATGATCTCACCCATTACGGGACAATAATGAGCAAAACTAACAACAAGCAAAGCAGAACCAAGTATATGAATACAAGGAATAGGCCTTCAGTGGTCAGGGGGAACGGGGTTGGGGGGAGGGGGGAGGCAGAGGCAAAGAAGGGGAGCTGCTTAGACAAGAACCTAGTATAAAGGAACCATGGACATGGACAACAGGTGGGTTTGACTTTGGGGGGAATGGGTGGGTGGGGAGGGGGACAGATGGGAGTAAAAAGGGGATGGATGTAATACAACAATAAAATTAAAAAAAAAAAAAAGGCAGAAACTAGACCACCGACTTACACCACACACCAGAATAAACTCAAGATGGATGAAAGACATAAACCTAAGCCATGCCTTCATGAAAGTCCTAGAGGAAAACATAGGCAGTAAAATTTCAAATATCCTTCAAGCAATATTTTCACCAATATATCTCCTAGGGCAAGGACAATAAAGGAACAAATAAACAAATGGAACAACATCAAATTAAAATGTTTCTGCTCGCTAAACAAAACATCAGCAAAATGAAAAGGGAAACATCCGTATGGAAAAGTATTTGCCAATGATATTTTGAAAAAGGGTTTGATCTCTAAATATGTGTAAAGAACTTATATGACCCAAAACCAGAAAGAGAGACAACCCAATTTAAAAATGGGCAAAGAACCTGAACAGACACTTCTCCAGGAGGACATACAGAGGTTCCATAGAGAGGCATATGAAAGAATACTCAACATCATTAGCCATCAGAGAGATGCAAATTAAAATCACGATGAAATACCACCTAACACCTGTAAGAATGGCCATCATTAACAAATCAACAAACAACAAGTGCTGGCAAGGATGTGGAGAAAAGGGAACTCTAGTGCACTGTTGTTGAGAATGCAGATTGGTACAACCATTGTGGAAAATATGTGATATTTCCTCCAAAATAATAAATAATAAAATCAAACAACAACAACAAAAAACCCTAAAAATCATGTTGTCTGCTACATGAGTTAAATTATGTTTGCACTTGCATTAGCTTATGTATAAAATTGATGGTCAACAATATGTTAAGAATAACATAGGAAAGGGTAAACCCAAAGAATTTACATGCACAAGATGTAAATTAGATTATGGCCATAATCTAAGGTGAGGGGCATTGCTGGAGGGATGAAGTGTACCCAGTGGAAGGGGGCAAAGGCAAAATAATTGTGATGATTGTAATAGCATAATCAATAAAGTATACTTAAAAAAAAAAGAAAAGAAAAATCCAAGTGAGAAAGTAGACAAAAGGTATGATGGGTAATGATTTACCATATGTCCCAGCAATTTTAGCCCAAGAGAAATGAAAACATGTTTTCATTTTGTTTACATGAATGTTTACATGAATGTTCATTGTGATATTGTTCGTAATAGCCATTATATTGGAAACAACTAAATGTCTATCAAATGCTGAATGGATAAACAAAATATGTAGTATCTATATGACAGAATATTGGCAATAAAGAAAATGAAGAACTGATACATGCCACAGTATGAACTTTGAAAACATTATGCTAAGTGAAAGAAGCCTTTCATAAAAATCCACATACTTTGTGATTTCATCTCTGAAATGTGAATATGCATATTTATAGCTGTAGAAAATACACTAGTGGTTGCATAGAGCTTGTGATAACAGGGGTGTTGGGGTGTATGATGGCAAAATGATAAGGGGTTGATTTTAGAGTGTTGAAAATGTTCTAAAATTCATCTGGTGATGTTTGCATACTCTGAGACTATATTAAATGCCATTGCATCGTACACTTTAAATGTGAATATATGGTATGTGAGTTGTATCTCAACAAAGCTATTATGTTAAATATATGCATAGATATGTTTAACTCTTTGAATGAATCTTTAACCTATATGTGAGTTTTATTATAACTCACTGTTTTGCAAAGTTTTTGTATATTTAATCACGTAGATCTTGCAAATGTAAAATGCCTCATTTTCTTCTTTAAAAAAATATGTTTTAAGGCCCTGGCTGGTGGCACAGTGGATAAGGTGCCAGCCTTCGAACCCAGAGGTTGCTGGTTCGATTCCTGAGCCAGGGCACATAACCAGGTTGCAGGCAAGGTCTTCAGCCAGGTCCATGGCTGGAGGCAGGTGAAAGGCAACCATACATTGACGTTTCTCTGTTTTACTCCCTCTCTGCCTCTCTCCCTTCCTCTCTTTCTGGAAATAGTAAATAAAATCTTCAATAAAATACATATGTATATATTTTAATTTATTTCGTTATTACGGTTGTCCCAATTTTCCCCCCTTTGCCCCACTCCAGCCAGTACTCCATTCCCTCCAGCAATGCCTCTTTGGTACATGTCCATGAGTCATGCATATAAGTTCTTTGGCTTCTCTATTTCCTTTGTTCTTATTAACATCCCCCTGTCTATTCATTACCAAACACATGCAAAAATGTATTTACATCCATACTTCTATTTACACATATTTAAAGTACATATTGGATTTTGAAGAGTTAATACAAAATATTTAAATATGCCAATAGCTTACATAATTATTACATGTAAAATGATAGTATTTTATATATGTTATAAAAAGATTAAGCATTTTTTTCTCTTGTAATACTTATTTTACTCTGGAATGCTATTTTTGTGAAATATATCACAGAAATGGCGTATTGCAAAACTCACTTTTGTGAAAGTTGTCCTACAGACAGTGCCAAATCCATAGTAAGAAATGAATTTGGTTTTTGAATCTGATCCTCCCCCCTCCAATAATACAACTCAACTTTATTTTAAGCTACTGGAACTACAACTTACTCTTTTTGGAGTTTTCCATCTTACATAGTAGATTTATTTATTTATTTATTTATTTAGGCTGTGCACTGGTCTTACTTCTTTCAATACCCTCTGTTTTTCCTGTACATGTGTTTTACAAGTTGAAGCCTTCAGAAATAATGGCACTTACAGTGCTCAGCTGGTCCCCAGAGTGGAAATTATTAATGTCTACTAAGTTGAGGTTAAAAATAAAAATCCCTAGAATTTAAATAATTTTGTAGAATTGTATTCTAGCTTTTTTTGAACTAGTGGTTGACTTACTATCTGGTCCTAAACTAACCCCTGAACTATTTAAGAGTCTGTTGAGGTAGAAATTAGGTAAGTTCACATTTCAATAATAAAGTTTACTATAGCATTCACTGCTTTTCCCAAATATCCCCCGTTTGGGGGCCTTCATAACTGGAAATGTGTATTTACATGATCTATTTGAAAGAAATCTCACCTAATTTACATGCTAATATGAGAATATATATTGTCTATGTACATGAATCATCTAGTTTAGTAGTTTACAACTTCCATCCAAATTGGTCTTCATTCTCAGCATCTTTTCTAACCTAAAGATTGACTGATTTCACAACACACCCATGACCAGTTGGTTGCTATTTAAAACATAAATTGTTAACAAAATCTATGTATTACACACCCACAAATAAACACATATTTTGTAACAGTGAATAAGAAAAATAGCATATCTTCTATGTAATACACATCCACATTTTCTTACTTTTTTCTTCTTCCTAATTGCATTAGATTTTTCTGAGTTATTGCAAGTAACCTGATTTTCCCATATTGTGAAATGATTCCAATCTAAGAAAACTTAACCTGCAGTAATACAGATACAAATAATATACAAAGTTGTACCTTATTTAATAAAATCTATTTATAACAAGATCACTTTAAAGCATTCAAAAGTTAAAGTTGGTTCTTATCCATTCAGCTGCCCTATGTCTCTTGATTGGTGCATTTACCTTTGTACCTGTGTTCTTGTTCTTATCTGTCTCTCTGTTACTTTCATCTTCTTAAAGCAGACTCTTTTTTTTTTTTTTTTTGAAACTTAGTATTAGTTTATTAACTAAACTTTTGGGTTTGGTATTTAACAGTGACTATATAAACACTGGCCTCATAAGTCAAAATCTAAGATCAATAAAAGGCCTTGTACAGTCTTCTCTTAAAGACATAATTCAAAGTCTCAAAGTATAATTTTACAAGCCCAGAAAAGAGGAGCTTCCTGACAGTGTAAGAAACCAGAAGTTCTCCTTGCGCTAGAGAAATCCTATGGGAAACAGGACAGGAGGTAAAGGATGAAACTTCAGCCTAGTCCATGCCCTTATAGCAGTACTTATTTCTTACATGCTGGTGCCACCCGGGCCAGAAGAAATGGTTTCATTCACGAAGTGATGGCATTCAAGGGACAACAAGGTAAGAAGCAGTGTGGTGCTTCCCAGTCTCCTGCTAGGACTCTGTTCATTGAAAAGCAGCACAAGGTAGAAGCAGAACCCAGGGTTTCAGGATCCACTTCCTGTTTCTTCTAAGAGAAGAACTACTTCCAAGAGAAAATTACAGTCTCTACCCCAGTGTAAAGATTTCTTCAGGCCTGCAGTTCACTCTTAAGCAGGTCATTTCTTTACTCAGATGCTGCCCCCTGCAGCTGATTTGGGTCTGCAGCTACTTGCGGAGCAGGTGCCGAAGCCTGGGAAAGAGTTTCATCGCATTCTGTGTTGTCACTTCCATCACTTCCTCCACTGAGACTCCTTTCACCTGGGCAATATATTCTGCTGAAATGGAAATGTTTTGGGGTTCATTGCATACCTGCTTTTCTGGTCCTAGTGCAGGTGAATCTGTTTCCAAGCAAATCGAGGTTAAAGGCAATTGTTTCACAAGTTTCTGCTTCTGTCCACTTCTTATGATAGAAGGAGGAATTGAGAAGAAGTACCCCGCTTTTACTCCTTCCATGGCTACAGATGGCCTACCATCAAATGCATGTAGCAGCACTTTGTCAGCACCTTGCTCATTTAAGAGGCTGATGGTGGGTCTTCCAGCTGAGCGTGAGTGAACATTTAAAGGCAAATCTAGTCTTTTAGCCAATTGGACTTGTCTAATTAGGACTTGTCTTTGTTCTTCCTTCTATTCATCAGTGCCAGCAAATCTGGGGGAGAAATCAAGTCCCACCTCTCCAATTGCCAACAATTGATCCTTATAATTCTCAATAATGGGCAAAGCTACATCCAAATCCTTTAATGTGACACTTCTTTGGTCTTTTGGTGGAAGTCCTTGAACAGGATGAATGCCCAAGCATGGCAGGACAAACCCTTTATACCTTTCTGAAAGCTGTATAATCTTTTCAAATTCTCCTGAATGTTCAGCCACCACCACCAGAGCCATAACGTTGGCTTTCTTGGCTTTCTCCAACACATCATCCAGATCCCGATCGAAGTCTGGGGCGGAGAGGTGGCAGTGGCAGTCCACCGCCCCCATCTCCTTAAAGCAGACTCTTTAGTATCTTTTGCAATGCTGGTTTAGTGTAGATGTATTCTTTTAGACTTCTTTTGTCTGGGAAGCTCGTTATTTCACCTTCAATTTTGAATGACAGCCTTGCTGGGTAGAGTATTCTTGGTTGCATGCCTTTGTTTTTCATTACTTGGAGTGTTTTTTGCCATTCCCTTCTGGCTTGTGTTTCTGTGGAGAAATCAGCTGATAACCTTATGGGAGCCCCCTGTATGTTAGTAGTTGTTTCTCTCTTGCTGCTTTTAGGATTCTCTCCTTGTCTTTGAAATTTGCCATTTTCATTCATTATGATGTGTCTTGGAGTGGGCCTGTTTGGGTTCATCTTTCTTGGGACCCTCTGTGCTTCCTGAGTTTGCGTGACATTTTCTCTCTTAAAGTTAGGGAAGTTTTCTGTCATTACATTTTCAAAGAGGTTTTCTATCCCTTGCTCCACCTCTTCTCCTCCTGGTATCCCTATGATACAGATGTTCTTATGTTTCATGTTGTCCTGCAGCTCTCTTAAAACCTCTTCATTCTTTTTCAGTCTTTTTTCATTTTGTTACACTGCCTGGGAATTTTTTTCTACATTGACCTCCAGCTCGATGATCTGATCCTCTGCTTTCTCTAGTCTGCTTTTGATTCCTTCTACTGTGTTCTTTAATTCAGAAATGATATTCTTTATTTCCTCCTGGCTCTTATTGATGGTGTCTGTGTCCTTTATAATGCTTGTGTAGTTCTCAGTAAGTTCCTTGTAGCTTACCTGGAGTTGTTTGTAGTTCCCCTGGAGGAGTTTGTAGTTCCCCTGGAGTTGTTTGTAGTTTTCTTTTAACTCTGAGCTCATTGAGCTTGTCTATCATCATTATTTTGAATTCCATGTCTGATAGGGGGCTTTCCTCTATTTTGTTTTGCAGTCTTCCTGGGGATTCCTCCTTTCGATTTGCTGAGGGTTGATTTCTTTGTCTCCCCATTTTAGATGACTCTTGTTAGTTTCTGCTTCTTGGATTGGTCTGCTTTGACTTACTGTGTTAGTGGTGTGACCTCTCATTTTCTTTTTTTAAAACTTTGTTAGTTTATTTTGTTTATAAGACTCCACATAAAAATGAAATTCTGGTATTTGTCTTTCTTCGATTGGCTTATTTCACTAAGTGTAGTAATCTGCTGGTCCATTCATGCTATCTCAAAGTGTAAGTTCTCTTCCTTGTTTCTTAAACTTCTTTCATCTTCTTTCTTCTTTTCTTCTTCTTCTTCTTTTTAATGGCCAAATAGTATTTCATTGTAAATGTACTACAGCTCTTTTATCACTTCATCTACTGATGGACAGACAACTGGGCAACTTCCAGATCTTGGGTATTATAACACAGCAGTGAATATAGGGATGCATATGTTCTGTCAATTTGGCGTTTTGGGTTTCTTGGGATGTATTTCTAGAAATGAATTCACTGGGTCCTAAGGTAGTTCCATTTTTAACTTTTTGAGGAATCTTCATACCGTTGTGCATTGTGGCTGCATCAATCTTTATTTTCACCAACAGTGCCCGAGGGCTTCCTTTTTTCCACATCTTTGCCAGCACTTGTTGTTTGTTAGTTTATTAATGATAGCCATTGCAACAGTTGTGAACTAATATCATGTAGCATATTTTATATATATATATAATTATTATTTTAAATTGATTATGCTATTTTAGTTGTCCCATTTTCTCTTCCTTTGTCCCCTTTACTTGGTACCTCATTCCCTCCTGCAGTCATTCCCCATAGCACAACCATGGGTTGTGCATATAAATTTTTTGGCTTCATCCTTTTTTATACTATTCTTTTTTTTTTTTAATGTTTTTTTTTTAAGACTTTATTTATTTTTAGAAAGAGGGGAAGGGAGAGAGGCAGAGAGGGAGAGAGACATCAATGTATGGTTGCTTTTCACTTGCCTCCAGCCACAGACCTGACTGGAGACCTGGTTTGCAACCTTGTTATGTGCCCTGGCTGGGGAATCGAACCTGCGACTTTTGGGTTCACAGGCCGGCGCCTTATCCACTGTGCTACCAGCCAGGGCCTCCTTTTTTATACTATTCTTAACACCCCCCCTATTTTTGTCCCTACCAATTATGCTTCTTAATCCCTGCACCTTTTTCCCCAATCTCCCCTTACTCCCTCCCAGCTAATAACCCTCCAGATGTTCTCCATATCTATGATTCTGTTCCTGTTTTGTTCGTTTTTCAGATTCACTTTTGTTTGCTGCAAATTTGTGGTCATTTTAATGTTCATTATTTTAATCTGTTTCTTAAATAAGTCCCTTCAACATTTCATTTAATAATGGCTTGGTGACAGTGAACTCCTTTAGCTTTACTTTGTCTGGGAAACATTTTATCTGCCCTTCCATTCTGAATGATAGCTTTGCTAGATAGAGTAATCTTGGTTGTAGGTCTTAGTTTTTCATCACTTTGAATACTTGTTGCAGTCTGTTCTTGCTTATAAAGTTTCTTTTGAGAAATCAGCTGACAGTCTTATGGGAACATCTTTTTAGGAAACTCTCTTCATTTCTCTTGCTGATTTAAGGTTCTTCATCTTTAACCCTTGAAATTTTAATTATGATATATCTTGGTGTGTTCCTTTGTTCCTTCTTGGGTGCAATTTGTTTGATACTCTCTGTGCTTCTTGGACTAGTATGTCTTATTTCCTTCACCAAATTAGGGAAGTTTTCTTTCATTATTTTTTCAAATAAGTTTCCAATTTCTTGCTTTCTCTTCTCCTTGTGGCATCTTTATGATTTAGATGTTAGTACTTTTTAAAGATGGCCTAAAGACTTTTATACTGTCTTCATATTTTTAAATTATTTTTCCTTCTTGTTGTTCTGGTTAAATCTTTATTTCTTCCTTATGTTCCAGATTGTTGATTTGAACCTCAGCTTCATCTCCTCCACTGTTGGTTCCCTGTATATTTTTCTTTTTTTCACTTAATATAACTTTCATTTCTTCCTGGGTCTTTTTTATGTTCTTGTAGAACTTAATGAGTTCTTTGAGCATCCTGATCACTGGTGTTTTGGATTCTTCATTTGATAGTTTGGTATCTCAGTTTTGTTAGCTCTTTTTCTGGAGTATTTTTCTGTTCTTTATTGGTACCATATTTCTTTGTCTCACCATTTGGCAGCCTGCCTATGTTTTCTTCAGTTTATTAGGTAGAGCTTCTTTAACTCTCTTTCTTAGTAGCATGGCCTATTGTAGAAAAGGCACCTGTAAAATACGTGGTGTTGGAGCCTTAGGTAATCATCAGGTGGGGCAACCTGCTGCACTGCTCTGTGGCTCTTGTGGCACGCTAGATTTTGGACACGGGACAGTACCACTTGCTGCCTGGTTTCTAGAGGTTTGCCCAGTATTTGCCCTGTTTTTAGTCACTCCACTTACATTCCTGTATGCGACTGGTACCCTTCAAGCTATTGCCCTTTCAGCTGTTGCCCCAGAACCAAATCCAGAGGGGGTGGGTCTGCATAAGTTTTAAGTCCTTATCGCCCTTTAAGTGGAGATTCCTGAAAATCTGGCAGTTTTTTTCTGCCATGCTAACCTCCACCTGTTTTTACATTTAGGAGTTATGGGGATTTATCTTCCTGGCACTATAACCCTGGCTGTGTGGTGTGTCCTGGGGTTGAGACCCTTGATCCCAAGGCATTCCTCCCAATTTTTATCCACCACACATGAATATGAGACTGCCTGTTCCTCCACCTCTCCATGCCATACCACATCTCTGCCTCTTTTACCATTTTGATGTATGTGGCTTCTTTAAATACTTGGTTTTTTAGACTTCTATACAGCTTAGTTTTCTGATGGTCTTTGATGGTGTTGTGTGAAGAGGTGAAGTGTGTTTCTTCAATATCACTATCAATCTCAAGAAAATAGTCTTTATGTATTGTGAGTCTCATTGTAGTGGATATGAGTTTTATGTAATTATAATTTTCAGTTGATACCTAAAATTTTATTATTACCAATAAATCCTGGCAGTTATATTTTTAAGTGACAGGTTTTTTTTTTTTTCTTTTTTTTAATTTCAAGAAAATAGCTTCCTTATACCCAGGTGTGAAAAAATTATCACCTGTCAGTCCTTACTTTAAAAATAGTTTTTCATGAAGAAGCAGTTAGTTCATGTACAAACTCAACTCTGTGAGTGCGTTTCCTAGGGAAACCATTGTATTTCCTTCATACTTTCCATTTCTTTACACAGGGTATTTAAAAGATGTATATTTACATATTAATGTTTAATAAAAATCAATGATTTTGGGTATCCCCAAAATTCTGGGATTGCTATCTTTTATATTAGAACACAGGGTTGTGAAGAATTCAGTGCAGTTTGGTTCCATTGCCTTGTTTGTCCTTATGTACCAGCAATTTTACCCGTTGTTGTATTTGCACTATGAAAACAAATATCTACACAATGAAAAATGCAAGTGACATCTTAATATTATTTGTGAAAATTAGTTTGACTTTGTGAATCCTTTGAAAAGTTCACAGTGTCTTCTAGTGGTCTGCAGACCCTTGTGTAAGAATAGGTCAATACTTTTTCTCTATGATCTTTTTTCTGTAAATACCAACTTATATTTCCTGTGTTTCAGTGAATATCTGTAAAGATTTATCCTCATAATTCTATATGTCCAAACTCAGCTCACCTTTCTCTGGCTTTTTACATTGTACTGGCTCCTGTGTTCTTAAGTTGTCTTTCTCTATTAGTCATGCAATTACAGACATGACTATCAGACTTAACCTACACTCACTCTCCCTCACCCAATCATTTTCAAGTATTGTCCTTTTTGCCTCCAAAAAGAGCTTCTTAAATCTGTTTCATCCTTTCCTCGAAACTGTTAAGGTTGAGATCCTTGTCTCTTTCTGTAATTCTGCATGGGTTGATAATTGGTCTTCATTGTGATCTGATCCACTTTTTGAAGAAATCTTTTTCAGTAATTGTGAAGTGTCTTGGATTTTATTCCACTTGCAAGCTAACAAACTAGTCTGTCAGTTTTATAGGTGTTGACAGAAGACAATAACCTCCTAAATCAGAGACAAAGGAATTTTTTACTCAAGGCACATCAGGTAGCATGAGTTTCATATTCCCATTGGTTCTGCTTGTATCCCCACTCCCTCAAGAGCAATGTGGAGGTTGATTCCAGTGGAAACTCTGATCACAGAGGTTGCATCACAATTGAGGATTCCTGAACTTAGAAAACACCAGTCTTTAGAGGTGGTTATTGGAAACCTGTCTAACCTTCACACTGAGATGAAGCCAGTATTTTTAACTAAGGATGTTTGTTAAAAGAGAGAATAAAATATGATAGACCTACAGAAACATGATAAACCTATACAGTGTTTTCTTAACAGTTTCTATTTTCTGAACATTGTTCCCAAAATTATCTTCCTAAAATACATTTTATCTTGTAACTTTCTGAACCCAGCCTGATTTTTAGTGTTATGGACTACTAGTCCTTCACAAAATATGCTCTTATGGACCCTGTGGTTACTAATTTTTCTGAATGAGGCATGAACATATATGTTTTTGTACATATGTTTTTCTGTGTATAACTTATATTTCTTGTTCTCAGCCTACTAAAATCTTTACCTTCATTAACTAGGCTATTTGTCATTTTCTCTTTGAGTTTTTCATAATTCCCCAAACTTCCTGATGCTCTTAGAATATTTTGTATATCAATTTGTCCTGAAAGTATCAAGGCAATGTCAATATAATAAAAATAGTTTGCATGGCCGATACTTTCAGAGCAGACCTCATATATCTCTATTATAACACTCATTGAATTTGCATTCTTTCCATGCTGCCTCCTGCACTAGACTGAAACTCCTCAAGGTCTTATTCAAGATCGTATCCCTCACAGAGTACTTTAGGTATAAGAGCATTACAGACGTTGCTTAGCTTAACAAGTATAAAATTCTGTGGTGGGTGCCAGTAACATTTTAATTTTGATATTATGATTGAGCCACTGATAAGTTTTTCCTTAATCTCTCTGCATGTAATTTTTTTCTTAAAATAACTCTCTATATTTTAATTATCTGATGCTACTGTATAATTATCTTATATTACTGTGTAAAAGTACATGATTACTGTCCTGTACTGTTTATTTCAATGTTACAATAGATACAGGGGAGCTAAAGTGTAGGCCTAGGAGATAAGGATTTGCCTGGGAAATTGTCCTTTCATTCACCTAGCCTCACAAACAAGCACTCAGGGCTATGATATAGTTGTTACCACTTATTTATACTTGGTGGGTGGGCAGGCTCAAAGCTAAAGCCTCTTATTAGAGTCCATCAGGAGGGGCTAGAATGGCATAAGCACCTCAGCTGTACAATGAGAATGGCAAAGGTAGCTTTTTGAGAGACCTTATGCCATCCTCACTATGAATAGGAAATATTATCAATAGTAGCTTCCTTAACACAGATTTGAAAGCCATTGAAGATTACTTTTGTACTTGCAGAGTGCTGCTCATTTTCTTAATAAATGCAGCCCTCTTAGTATTTTTTTTTTAAAGAATTCATTTATTATTTGCAGAGAGAGAGGAAGGGAGAGAGGCAGAAAAGGAGAGAAACATCAACATATGGTTGCCTTTCACCTGCCTCCAGCTATGGATCTGGCTGGAGACCTGGCTTGTAACCTGGTTATGTGCCCTGGTTGGGGAATCGAGCCAGGGACCTTCAGGTTCGCAGGTCGGTGCCTTATCCACTGTGCTACCAGCCAGGGCCCTCTCGGTATTTTAAATGTTTATATTCTTTACTTACATTAAAGGAGTATATGTATTATTGTTTATGTATATTATGGGCATCACGCTATCAACTACCATCATCATTGTGACAGCCTTGCCCATCTTTTTATTATGGATTTTTCAAAAAGATTTTACTCATTATTTTTAGAGATAGGGGAAAGGAGGGAGGAAGAAAGGTAGAGAAACATTAATGTATGGTTGCCTTTCACTTGTCTGCAGCTGGGGACCTGGCTGGGGATCTGGCTTGAGGCCTGGCTTGTGACCTGGGTATGTGCCCTGACTAGGAATCAAACCAATGACACTTGAGTTTGCAAGCCAGTGTTCTATCCACCAGCCAGGGATGAATTTTTGAGAGTGCTTTATCCATAAAGAATACTGGCTTCCTGCATCCCTCTTGCCACATATATAACTTCTTTGTCCTGTGTTGATATTAAGTTTCTATCTAGTTACAGCTAGCAGTACTTTCTTTTATATTATTTTAACATTCTTGCAATGGTTAGGAGATCTGGCTCTGTTTTAAAGTTAATTAAAATAACTAACTGAATCGAGGTTTTCAACACATTGGAATATATAGGTTCACTGAGGAGAAATATTTAGGGGAAATGTTTGTCTTACATCAAAAATTTCATTTTAATTCCTCATTTTGTATATAGTAATTTAAAAATTTTTAATATTTAATTTTGTACACTATTACAGAAGCCCCTATTCCCCCCTTGCCCCTCACACTTGCTCCCTCTTCCCTCTGGTCGTCACCACACTGTTGTCTATGTCTATGAGTTATGAATGTATAAGGTTGTCCCAGAAGTATCAAGCCAATGTCAAATAATCAAAACATTTTGTGTGGCTGATACATTCAGAATAGACCTTGTATGTTCTTTGGTTCATCCCTTTACCTTTCTTCATCCAGTCCCCTTTTCCCCTCCCCTTTGACAGCTGTCTCTTTTCCTATGTCTTTGCCTTTCACTCTATATTTTAACTTTTTATTATAGAAAATTTCAAACATATATGGAAATAGAGAGAATAGTATTATGAACCCCATCTTCTGATTATCTACTTTAAATAATTATCAGTATTTTGCCAAACTTGTTTTATCTTTTTCTCCTATGAAGCAAATCCCAGATATCTTGTCATTTCTTCTATAAATCCTTTAAAGTAACTCTTTAGGAATGATACTTTTAAAAAACATCACTGCCATACTATTGCCTTAAAGTAAATTTTTAATGTTATTTAATATTCAATTCATGTTTAAATTTTTATAATTGTTTCAAAAATACCCATTTGTGATAGTTTTATTTGAATCAGGACCTTTACAAGAACTCAACCTCTGGCCAAGATGGAAGCATAGGTAGACATGTTGCATCTCCATCACAGCTAAGAAGAAATTTACATCTGCCTTAAAGCTAAATAAAATCAACCAGAAGTTACAGAAAATCAAACTACATGGAAGTGCAACAAATGAAGAAACAAAGAAATAGCCGGATAGGTTGGAGGGATGGAGCCAGGACAGAGACTGGCAGCAATGGCTCAGGCACTAATGCTGCGATGAATAGTGCAGTCATACATTTAAACCTGGAAAACAATCCCAGCCCCTAACCAAACCATAGAGCTCACAGTTCTGATGCCAGAGAAGATAGTCACATTGCTCCTGATGATAAAACCAGTGGGGGTTGAGGCAGAAGAAGAAATTGGGCACGAGGCATTGCTTGTTCTCAGAACCCTCCTCCACGTACAATGGCACAACGTGGTGAAACGGGTTACTCAGTACTGATGAATACCTAGTGCTCTGCCCTTTACAACGTAACAGGTGTGGCAGCTCTAACTAAGACACAAGCAAACACAGAAAGCTGTTAAGCTGAAACACAGAAGTGTGGCCTAAACGAGGGAGAAGACCAAAGTTCCAGGGGGAGAACTGAACGATGAAAAGATAGTCAACCTAACAGATGCGGAGTTCAAAACACTGGTGATAAAGATGCTAACAGACTTGACAGATATTCTTAAATACAGGAAACACGGAAGGGAAGAAGTGAAGGCTTTGCTAAGTGAACTGAAGGGAAATCCACATGAAACCAATAATGAAGAGAAGGAAACCAGTGTCAAATCAATAATTTGGAGCATAAGGAAGAAATAATCAGTCAACTAGTACAGAAGGAGGAAACAGGAATTGGATAAAATGAGGAGAGGCATAGGAATCTCTGGGACAGCTTTTAAATATGACAACATCTGAATCACAGGGGTGCCAGAAGGAGAAGAGGAAGAACAAGAAATTGAAAACTTATGTGAAAAATAATGAAAGAAAACTTAACAAATTTGGTGAAGGATATAGACATACAAGTCCAGGAAGCATAAAAAGTTCCAAATAAGCTAGACCCATAGAGGACCATGCCAAGACATGTTACAATTAGAATGCCAAACGTTAAAGGTAGAGAATCTTAAAAGTAGCAAGAGAAGAGAGTTACCTAAAAGGGGTTCCTATAAGACTGTCAGCCGATTTCTCCAAAGAAACTGTGTAGGCAAGAAAGGACTGGCAAGGAGTATTCAAAGTGATGAAAAGCAAGGACCTGAAACCAAGATTACTGTATTCAGCAAAGCTATCATTTAGAATGGAAGGGCTGTAAAGTGCTGCCCAGACAAGGTAAAGTTAAACGAGCTTATCATCACCAAGCCATTATTACATGAAATGTTAAAGGGACTTATTTAGGAAAAAGAAGATGAAAACTATTAACATTAAAATCACAACAAACTCGTAACAGTCAACAACAGAATCTAAAAAATAAAAATAAAAACATACTAAGCAGACAACCAGAGTAGAAACAGAATCATAGGTATGGGAACTTTTGGAGGGGTCTCAGGTGGGAGGGAGAAGTGGGAGAAGGGGAAACGGTGCAGGGATTAAAAAGCATAGTTGTGTGCAGATGTTAAGAATAGTACAGAAGAGGGTAAATGCAAAGAACTTATTTTCATGACCCATGGACATGAACTAAGGTAGCTGGATAGAGGGAAGCAAAGGGAAAAGGAATTGGAACAACTGTAATAACATAACCATGAACAAATTTTTTAAAAAAATTAATAAGAATTCAAACTTTGCATATGAACCATAGGTCTTTGACTTAGTAGTTATCCTTCTATCCCCCTTTTAGATATTTGACATTTTTAAAAAGGGTGAACTGAGCTATTTGTAGTATTGACTATTTCACTTTCTGGATTAAGTGAGTTGCTTCATACTTAATATTTGCTCATAGAGCTAGAAGTTTGGTTAGATGAAACTTTTATTTCTTTAGGCAAGCACTTTTAATTGTGCTACTCTGTAATTTCTCTTATGTCTCCTATCTGTTTGTTCCAGTTTTAGGATGCTAGGATTGATTAATGGCTTCAAGTATGGTTTTTTCTTGCTGATATTTTATGTAGAATTTTTCCTTAATTTATTTCAATTTTTATGACATAATTGACATTCATCACTGTATGAGTTTCAGTGATGAATAAAGATTAATCATATATGTTTATATATTGTTAAATGGTTATCCCAGTAAGTTTAGTTTACATCTATCGTCTCATATAGATAACAACAAGTGAACTTGAAAAAGAGAAAATACATTTTTTTCCTTGTAATGAGAACACTTAGAATCTACTCTTAACAACTTTTACATATATACCTGTAATATAACAGTGGTAACTTTAGTCATGTTATAAATTACATCTTACTGTTTTTCTAGTAGATTATGATTTGTATATGAGATAGTTTTTAAGGCACATATTTTAGTAACTGAACATCTTACCTAATTACATATAATTTTTTAGTGTATTTCCTTAAGTGACTATTACAGAAGAGTGGTTCCACTTTGGGCTTTGTTGGTAGAATGTCTGGGACCTTTCTGTGCTTGAGAGTAAATGAGAGTAAAGGGAGAGTGAATGAGCTCCTTCCTATAATATGCAGAAAATGTTTGTTTTCAAAATTTCCATTTCTTTTGTAGAGTGTGTCATTATGTTTTCACCTTTTAAATATTTTTAGTGCTTTATATAATTTTAGAATATAATTACACTGGCCATGCATTATTTAACAATAGCAGCGATAACATGAACCTTTCAATAATATTAATAGCAAATATTTTATTGATTATTTTATTCTTGTGTTATTAATTTCATTCTTGTTTTATAACAAGCAAATATATTTTAGGAATATGATGAATACTATAAAAATTTTTGGTATGTCTTGATCTCGTGACTTATTGATATGTTAATAAGATACAGTTCATCAAATGCCCACTGTTATCTACTATTGGTCAAGTGCTGAGGATGCATTAATGAACAAAACAGGTAAAAAGTTTTTGCCTTTATGGAGCTCTTATTTTAGTGGGAGGGAGAACTGTAATGTAGTATGTAAACAAATTAGTAGGTATTATAAGAAAGGGGATAAAAAACAGAACAGTATTTTTGTGATATTGGAAATACTGGAACAATAGGAGTATTTTACAGTATTAAGTAGGGTGTATGGAACAGTTTTATTGAGCATGTAAGATTTAGTAATGACTTTCAGCATGAGGCAAGAGCCATCTTGGAGCTGGGGGAGTCTAGTATTATAGAGATGTCAGCATTTGCTAAAGGAGCACATGCTTGGCATGTTTTAAAAATTTGTAAGAGGTTAAGTATGGTTTGAGAAGAATATGTAGAATAGCAGGAAGTGAGGTTAGAAGGCAACAAGAGGTTAAGAAGACTGGCTTGATCCTGTAGGGCCTCATAGACTGCATAAGGATTTTTGCTTATTACTGAGTGAAATGGAAAGAATTGAGGGTTTTGAGTAAAGAATGCATGATAAGCTCACCGGCTTACATTTTAAAGGAAAATGTCAAGGATGGAAGCAAGGAGATTATGAAACTATTGCAACAGATCAGGCAAGATGTTTTGGTAAGTTGGATGAGTAATAGTAAAAATAATGAAAAGTGTTTGAAAAAAAAGTGGTTAAAATCTGGAAATAATTTAAGGATAGAGCTACTGGGGAGGAAAAACTTTTTTCTTTTACCCTTTTAGGTTCTTTGACTGATTTAATAATTAAATTGACATAAGATAAATTGACAGCAAAAAAACTGTAATTTTGTACATACAGGATACCCATAAGAATATAAGATCAAAGGGCAAGTCAAGCAATTGAGGCTATCCTATGGAATGGGATAAGGGCCAGGAGACTTAAAGGGGAGGTGGTAATTCACAGGACAATAAGATGTGCAGATGTTTGGTAGGTATTTGTCCTGCCGTACACATAGGCCATTCAGATAAAAGTTATGTCTGGTAATAGCTTTCTTAAATGAATCTAAATTCATTTAAGTAGTTAAGGGATAGGTAAAAGTTTTGTTTTGTTTTGTTTAGTTAATTTTTTTTAGTTGCTTGCATCCTGATTTCTTTCAGATCAAATTACTGACTCCACAGCCAAAGTGGCACATTTGGGGTGGCATATTTTGTTACCCTTTAAAGCTAATAGCTTTTCCAAAGGACTGGAGGTGGGAGTAACACTTTCCTCATTTATCTCTGTATTGTATCTTCTTTAATATACTGTATAAACACACTATTATGTACAGTAACAAAAGTAAGGATATGAATTTGATAATTTTACATTTTTGTTTAAATCTCTTCCCTGGTATTCTGTTGTACCCTGCATAACACTTATTCTCCTTACCATAGCCACCAAAGTATGCATTATCTAGAACAGATTATTTCCAAACTTAGTTAGCTACTCTCCATCTCCCTCACCATCCCCTTGCCACACTAATTTTCACATTACAAACATTTTTTTAATTTGTTATTTTTAGAGAGAGGAGAAGGGAGAGAGGCAGAGAGGGAGAAAGACATCAATGTATGGTTGCCTTTCACCTGCATCCAGCTAAGGACCTGGCTGGAGACCTGGCTTGCAACCTGGTTATGTGCCCTGGCTAGGGAATCGAACTAGTGACCTTTGGGTTCTCAGGCCAGCGCCTTATCCTTTGAGCCACCAGCCAGGGTGAATTTTCACATTTTTAAAAGTATGTTGACCTCTCTCAAAATCTCTGCATTTAATCTTTCTTTTTCTCTAACCCCAAGCTCATTCCTGGCCAGTTATCTCATTTGCACCTTGTGTCTGTTAAACATCATTAGACAGGCTTATTTAGAGTAGATTCTTTCCTTGTCCCTGCCTCCAAGCTATTGTCCTCAGCCATTTGATTTTTCCCTCCATAGTGTTTCTTACAGTTATTTTAGTTCTCTTTTTAATGTTTTTATTTTGTCTGGACTATCTATGAGATAGAGGCCACATATGATTTGTTCAACAATGTGTTCCAATGACAGAAGGTGCTTGGCCCATGGAACTATTCAATAAATACTTTAGATTGGTTTGACTGCCTAAATTAATAAATAAATGAACAAACACAATATTTTTATTATAATTATTTTATTGCAGATATACCACTTTGAAATTTATTTTTATTTTTTTCTTTACTATTTATCCCCTTTATACTCCCTTCCATTGATAACCAACCCCACCCCTCACAATCACCCTGTGTCCTTGTGTCCATGCCCATGAGTCCTGTTACTTTTTCCCATGATACTTCCACTTGCTAACCTCTGCACTGGAGCTGTCATCTTGCTCTCTAGCTGAGTTCATTTCAATTTTGCTTGTTAGGTCATTTTACTCATTCGATTCCCTGTATGAGTGAAATTATATGGTATTTGTCTTTCTCTGACTGGCTATTTCACTTAGCATAGTATTCTCCAAGTCTATTCATGCTGTCACAAAGGGTAAAATTTTCTTTTTTACGATGTTTCTTTGTGTAACTATCCCATAGTTTTATCCACTCATCTACTAATGAACAATTGGGATACTTCCAAATCTTGGCTATTGTAAATTAAAACATAGGAGTGCTTATTCTTTGGAACTAGTATTTTGGGTTTCTTTGGATAAAGTCCCCGAAGTATAATCATTGGGTCATAAGGCAGTGCAATTTTAATTTACTGAGGTACCTTCATACTGCTTCCCACACTTGCTACACCAGTATACATACCCAACCAACAGTGCAAAAGGGTTCCCCTTTCTGCACATCCTCCTGAGCACTTGTTTGTTGATTTCTATGATTTCTATGATAGTGAGGTGATACCTCACTTGATTTTAATTTGCATATTTCTAATGATTAGTGGAAGTGAGTATGGTTTCATATGTCTGTTGGCCATCTGTATGTCCTCTTTGGAGAAGTGTCTATCCAAGTCATTTGCCCATTTCACCATTGAGTTGTCTTTTAATGGTTTTGAGTTTTAGAGGTTCTTTATAAATTATGGATATTACCCTTTGTCAGATGTATTGGCAGATATGTTCTCCCATTCTGTGAGTTGTCTCTTAATTTTGTTTTTGGTTTCCATTTCTATACAAAAGAATTCTATTTTGATGTAGACCCATTTGCTTATTTTACCTATTCTTTGCCTTGCCTGAGGAGATATATCAGAAAAACATACTGCTATTAGCATTATCTGAGATTTAGTTGCTTATGTTTTTTTTCTGGGATTTTTATGGGTTTGGGTTTGGCATTTAAATCTCTGATCCATTCTGAATGTATTCTTGTGTGTGGGTGGCATAAGAAGGTGGTCTAATTTCATTTTTCTGTATGTATCTGTCCAGTTTTCTCATCACCATTTATTGAGTAAACTATCATTAGCCCATTGTACGTTCTTGCTTCCTCTGTCACATTTTAATTAACTGTTAGGGTATGGGTTTGTTTCTGGGCTCTCTATTCTGTCCCATTGATCTGTGTGTCTGTTTTTATGCCAGTACCATGCTGTTTTGATTACTACGACCCTAGGCATAGTTTGATATTAGATAGCGTGATTCCTTCAACTTTGTGTTTCTTTCACAGTATCACTATTGCTAATATAGAGCCTTTTGTGGTTTCATATAAATTTTTGAAATATTTGTTCTAGTTTGATGAAATATATCATTTGAATCTTGATAGGAATTGCATTTAATCTATAGATTGATTTGGGTAGTATTGACATTTTAATGATGTTAATTCTTCCTGTTCATGAACACAGTATGTGCTTCCACTTATTTGTATCTTACCAGTTTCTCTTCAGTGTTTTATAATTTTTTGAGTACAGGTCATTTATATCCTTGGTTAGGTTTATTCCTATGTGTTTTGTTCTTTTGAAGCAATTATGAATGCGATTGTTTTCTTAATTTACCATTCTGTTAGTTTATTATTGGCATATAAAAATGCAACTAATTGCTCAATATTTTGTATCCTGCTACTTTGCTGAATTCATCGATCAGTTCTAGTAGTTTCTTGGTGGAATTGTTGGAGTTCTCTATGTACGTGCTTGTGTCATCTACAAATAAAGACAGTTTTTCCTTTTCCTTTACAATTTGGGTGTGTTTTATTTCTTCTTCTTGACCAACTGCAGTGGCTAGGATTTCCAGTACTATTTTGAATAAGAGAGGTGAAAGCAGACATCTGTGTCTTATTCTTGAACTTAAGGGGAATGCTTATAGTTTTTGCCCACTGAGTATGAGAGTGGGTTTGTCGTATGTGGCTTTAATAATGTTTAGGCATGTTTCCTTTATTTCCACTTTGCTGAGAGTTTTTATCATAAATGGGTGCTGGATTTTATCAAATGCTTTTTCTGCATTTATTGATATGAATATGTGGCTTTTATCCTTTACTTTGTTTATGTGGTGTATCACATTTATTGATTTGCAGTTGTAACAATCTTACATCCCCAGAATAAATCTCATTCGATCATGATGCATGATTTTTTTTTTTTTTTTCCTGTTTGAAACAAGTGGTTTGATTCCAGGTGGTACAGAATTCGGAATGGAACAAAGACTGAAAAATACATTTTTCCAGGATTTTGAGCTGGGTTTGCTTGGACCTCACAGCTCAGGTTGAAATGGCAAAGTGAGAAGAACTGAAGAGATAAGCTGTTCCATGACTATTATTGTTTTTTATAAATGTTTATCCTTAAATGTACAATAGGCTCCAAGAGAACACTTCATTCCACCTATAGGTGGCAAGAGATGTTATGACAGGGAATCCAGATGTTAAAAACAGGAATGGAATTAAGGATCACCATTGCCCTGGGCACAAGGAACTACACACTTTTTGCCCAATTTCTTAATTCCACCTGTGGCCAGGGGTCCCCTTCCCTACAGCCTTTACTTTTAGCTTCTCAAGTTTCTTTTCCTCTTTTTGCTTCTGCTTAAATGACTCATCTTTCTCATCCATTTCCTTGGCCTGCTTCTTGGACTGCTTTAGGGACTTCTTGCCACCTTTATGGCCAGACATCGATGTATGATATTTTTGATGTATTGCTTATTTGGTTTGCTAATATTTTGTTGAATATTTTCACATCTGTGTTCAACAAGGATATTGGCCTATAATTTTATTTTTTTATACTGCCTTTATCTGGAATTAATTAATGTTGGCCTTATAAAATGTTCTTGGGAATCTTCCTCCTCTTGAAGATTGTGGGATAGTTGGAGAAGCAGAGGTGTTAGTTATTGGAGTGTTTGGTAAAATTCACCTGTGAAGCCATCTGGTCCAGCCAGGGCTTTTGTTTGTTGAGAGTTTTTTGATTACTGCTTCAGTTTCACTTGGTATAATCTGTCTACTCAGATTCTTTGATTCTTCCAGATTTAGTTTTGGAAGATTGTATGTTTCTAGAGATTTATTCATTTCATCCAGGTTTTCCAATCTGTTGGTATATACTTGTTTGTAATATTTTCATATAATCCTTTATATTTCTTTGGTGTCAGTTGTTATTTCTCCTCTTTCATTTTTGACTTAACTTATTTGGGCCTTCTCTCTTTTTTCCTTAATGAGTCTGGTTAAAGATTTGTCAGTCTTGTTTATCCAAACCTGCTCTTGGAGATATTGAACTTTGATATATATTTTTTAGACTCTATTTCATTTATTTGAGCTCTGATCTTTATTATTTTCTTCCTTCTACTCTCACTTTAGGCCTTGTTTGTTGTTCTTTTTCAAGTTCCTTTAAGTGTCAAATTAGATTGTTTATTTGCTCTTTTTCTTTTTCTTTTTAAAGATTTTATTATTATTTTCCGAGAGAAGGGCAGGGAGGGAGGGAGAAAGGGAGAGAAGCATCAATGTATGGTTGCCTTTCACATGCCTCCAGCTATAGACCTGGCTGGAGACCTGGCTTACAACTTGGTTATGTGCCCTGACTAGGGAATCAAACCAGCGACCTTTGGGTTCACAGGCTGATGCCAGTCCACACTGAGCCACACTAGCCAGGGATTCTTGTTATTTTATTTATTTTTTCCAAGTATATTTTATTGACTATGCTATTACAATGGTCACAATTTTTTTTCCTTTGCTCCCTCCTACCAGTACTCCACTTCATTCCAACAGTTCCACTACCCTTAGTTCATATCCATGGGTCTTGCATGTAAGTTCTTTGGCTTCTCCCTTTCCTATACTATTCTTAACATCCCCCTATTTTGAACCTATTTATTATGCCTCTTAATTCCTACACCATTTCCCCATTTCTTTTCCTTCCCCCTTCCAGCTGATAACCCTCCAAATTATCCCCATATCTATAATTCTGTTCCTATTCTGGTTGTTTGCTTAGTTTGTTTTTATTTTTTAGATTCACTTGTTGATAGTTGTGAGTTTGTTGTTATTTTAATGTTCATAGTTCTGATCTTCTTTTTCTTAAATGAGTCCCTTTAACATTTCATATAATAAGGGCTTGGTGATGATGAACTCCTTTAGCTTTACCTTGTCTGGAATGCACTTTATCTACCGTTTAAGTTAGGGCTGGAATGCTATGAATTTTCCTCTTAGGATTTTTTCCCCTATTTACCACATCTTTTGGTATGTTCTATTCTCATTTTCATTTGTTTCAAGGTATCTTTTGAATTTTTCCATAATCTTCTTGTTGACTCATTTGTTTAACAACATCTTTGTTACCTTCCATGTCTTTGTGTATTTTCAGTTTTCTTCTGATTGATTTCTAGTTTCATAGCATTGTGGTTAAAGAAGTTGCTTGATATATTTTCAGTCTTCTAAGTTTATTGATACTTGTTTTTTGTCTTAACATGTGGACTGTTGTAGTAAACATTGCATGTGCACTTGAAAAGTGTATATTCTGCTTTGGGATGAAATGGCTGAAATTATTAATTAAATCAATTTGATCTAGTGTGTTGTTTAAGGCCTCTGTCCCCTTACTGATTTTTCATCTGGAAAATTTATCCATTGAAGTCAACGGGTTTTTTAAATCCCCTTCTATTTCAGGTGGTTTTTCCCTTTATGTCCCATCAAGAGTTATCCATTGAAGTTGATGGATTTTTAAATCCATCGCTATTTCAGTTGATTTTTCATTTTATGTCCATCAAGCTTTGCTTTACGTATTTAGGTGCTCCTACGTTGAGTGTATAAATGTTTACTAGGGTTATATCCTCTTGTTGGGTTGTTCCCTTAATCATTATGTAGTCTCCTTTTTCTTTTACTATAGCCTTGGTTTTAAAGTATGTTTTATTGGCTATAAGTATTGCTATCCCAGCCTTTTTTTTTCCCCTTTACATTTGTATGAAATACCATTTTCCATTTATTTACTTTCTTTCTGTCTGTATTTTTTCATGTGAGGTGGGTCTCTTGGAGACAGCATGTATATGGCTCTTGTTTCTCTATCCATTCAGCTACCCTATGTTTTTTTGATTGGAGCATTTAAGCCACTTAATTAAAAAATATATTTTATTCATTATTTTTAGAGATAAGGGCAAGGAGGGAGGAAGGAGGAGAAAGAAACATCAATATATTGTTGCCTTTCACCTGCCTCCAGTTATGGAACTGGCTGGAGATCTGGCTTACAACCTGGTTATGTGCCTTGAATGGGAATTGAACCAGTGACCTTTTGGTTCACAGGCTAGTGCCTATCCACTGAGCCACCAGCAAGGGCATCATTTACTTTTTAAGTGATTATTGATATGTATTTATTTGTCATTTTATTAATTATTTTCCTTTGTTTTTTTTTTTTCTTGTTAAAGCAAGTTCTTTTTTATTTTGAAGATTTTATTTTATTATTTTTAGAGAGAGGGGAAGGGAGAAAAGCAGAGAGGGAGATAAGTATCAGTGTATGGTTGCCTTTCACCTGCCTCCAGCTATGGACCTGACTGGAGACCTGGCTTGCAACCTTGTCATGTGTTCTGGCTGGGGAATCGAACCAGCAACCTTTGGGTTCGCAGGTTGGTGTCTTATCCACTGTGCCACCAGGCAGGGCTTAAAGCAAATTCTTTAACATTTGTTACAACACTGGTTTGATGCTAACAAACTCTTCTAGTTTTTTTGTGTCTGGAATGCTCTCTATTTTTCCTTGAAATTTAAATAATATTTTTGCTGGGTAAAGTAGCCTTGATTGTCAGCTCTTGCTATTCATTACCTTGAATATTTTATGCCAGTCCCTTCTGACTTGAAATGTTTCTATTAAAAAATCAATGACTGTCTGTTGGCAGCTCCTTTGTAGGTACCCAACTTCTTTCGTCTTGTGGCTTTTAAGATTCTCTCCTTGTCTTCAAGTTTTGCCATTTTAATTATAATGTGTCTTGGTGTTTATTGGCATGCCTAGGTCCATCTTGTTTGGCACTCTCTGTGCTTCCTGGACTTGTGACCTGGACAACAGGTCATTATGTCTTGAAATAGATTCTCAATCCCTTGCTCTTTCTTTTTTTTCTTCTCGTATTCCTGTGATGTGGATGTTACTGCATTTTCATGTTGTCTTAAAGGTTTCTTAAATTTTTTTTCTTGTCTTTTGCTGACCTGCTTGGGTGTTCTTCCTTTCCTGTCTTCTAGATCACTGATTCAGTAATCTCCTTCCTTTAACCTACTCTTTATTCCTTCCAGTATAACATTTATTTCATATATTTTGGGGGTGGTTCTGAGTGTTTTTTTATGACTTCTATGCCTTTCTTCATGCTGTTCAGCATTCTTATAAACATTACTCTAAACTCTATCTGATGAATTGCTTTCCTCTCTTTCATTTAGGTCTTCAGAAGAATTTTCTTATTTCTTCATTTGGGGTCTATTTCTTTGTCTTTCCATTTTTGGCTGCCTCTTTGTGATTGTTTCTATGTATTAGGTAGATCCGCAAAGATACTGGTACAGGTTTATGTCAGATGCTGCCTGTGACTGGTCCTGGGCAACCTTTTTGGAACTGTCATTGATCCACAGTTTGTGGCCCCCTCTGTTGGACTTGGGTGTGAGCAGACAGAACCAATATCAGTTTTTACCAGTGCTATTCCTGAGGTAAGTCAGCTAAAGTCTGAAAGCTCCCAGAGATCAATCTTCTGTTATACTTTATCAGTAAATGCTCCTCACCTAACTCCCACTGTACTTCTCAGCAACCCAGCTTAAACCCCACAGCTTGGGACAAAAAGTATTCCTGAGGGTGAGGCTATTGCTTCCCTTTAGGCTAATGCTGCTTGGATGGGACTGATTTGCTTGAGAGGGATGTCTTCTACAGTATGAGGAATGACTCAATGCAGCAGTCCTTTCAGCTGTTCCTTCACCTCTGTGCCCTGAGCTCCCATCCCCAGACTTTCCCCATGCATCTCTTTTCTCTGCCCTCTGTCTGCTGGAGTCCAGGGTAAGTGGTTGCAAATGAAATTTTGTTTGTTGGCCTTTTAAGAAGCTCTCTGTAATCTCTAGCCCTATCTCCCTGGTTGACAGAAATCCTGCTGCATATATAACTGGATGTAATTTGGGTTCCTTTCCAAGTTCTGGTGTCTTAGGTTTGGGAATCCATGCTTCTCAGGGGGAACTCCCTGGCCATTGAAATACCCCTCTGGAATGTCCGCTGCTACCTGTGGGAGCCCACGAAGGCCTCTCATTCTTCCCCACTTTCTGCCAGTCTCAGTGTAGTGAAGCGTTTTCTTCCTTAAGTCCTTGGTTATAAAGCTTTTTCCCAGCTAGTGTTGAGTTGTTATTCAGCATGATTTTTCTAGAATTTTGTTGTAATTCTGGTTTGGTCCTTGAAAGAGTTAGTGCAGCTTCCACCTATCCTGCTGCCATCTTGGATCTCCAAAATATTTCTCTTACCTGCTAGAGTAGCAGATCTTTACATTATACCTTACTTAGATTTCATTTCAGTCTAACTATATTGATACTCTCCTTCCTTAATCAGCCATTACATGTTCTTATGGTAAGATGGTCATAAATGACTCTTTATCACTAGAAGAACATTTCCTCATTAAAATTTATTCAGCTATTAACTTCTAGGCAAATTGTTATTTTCAAAAGATACCTAAAATCTTAGTTATACTACCTGCCATGGAAATTTGTCACAGGAGGTGTGAAACAGTAGCTTTGAAGATGTTCCCTACTCATCCTTGAAGCTCTATATTATTCTAAAGGAAGAAAGGGGAAAAAGAGAAAACTATGTTGTGAGTTCAGGTTTAATACAGTAAGTGTTTAAGAAAGGGCCCATTACCATGACAACTAATGAGTGGATTTTAATTGAAGAAATTACTTAATATGGGACTGATGAAATTGTAGCATCTCTGTTCTCTTTGTGTACAAAATTGTTTTTGCCAAGTAAAAAAATATTGTGGTAACTCCCATGAAAATTAATTTTAAATGTTCCTATGATACTGCTTTCAAGTCATTTATTATATCTAAAATTAATACCACAAGAATATACTTTCATAGATCTGTCATATAGATAGTTAAGCATTTGATTTGACATTAAACATTACTTTCCTAATCAGTACTGGATCTTGGCTTAAGTGATAAATAAACTGGTAAATAGTTTACTATGTTGGTAGTTTTTGACGGTAGAAAACAACTGCCACTGTATAGATCCCTTTGCCTTCAATGCTTTCCAACTCCATTGGAGGAGAGCTGTTAAGCTTTAAGTGCTCTGTCATATTTTCAGGCTTTTATAGTAGAAGAGAACAGCAGTGAGCAATGATGATGGAAAACTATGGCAGGTAGACTTAAAACATCATAAAGCACAGACGATTGTATGTAATGCCTTGAATTGAATCTTTTTTGAATGAAATGATCAGCCATATGTGCCACCCTATGGACTTTGTGAAAAGAGGGGAAGAAATGTGCACTAATGCTAACTGTGCATGAAATTGCAGTGTTAGGAGATATTGACCAGATGTTTCAATCTCAACAAATAGCTTGTTATGTTACTGAGTGAAAATATCTTTGCCGCTTTGATCACATACACCTTGAAGGAAGACATAATTTAATAGAGGCTGTCATGGTTCATCATTGTCAATAAACTGTGCCTTATATTTTTAATGTTGCTGTCTATGGGCAGATGTTTACTGCCTTTAAGGGATTTTGTTTTTTATGCTAAAAATAGGGAATAGGCAATATTTTTCTCAAATTCTCACTTGCTCTTTAGTTTTCACTTAGCATGTTTCTTTGTCGATTTTATAGACTCTCTGGGAAAATGCATCTGAGTCACATTCTTACTTCTAAAGACCCACTATAGTTTTTCTCTGAAGGTTTTTTTACTCTCTTCAACTTTGTCCTAGTTTTAATTGGCTACAATAAACTTGTATACAATTGAGGACAATGATAACTAGGATGATGAATTTTCTTATACATGGTCACATGATTATTTTTTCCAAGCCAGCCATATGTTTGAGGTATAATGATACTTCTTCCAATATAATTTTCCTCCCTTTCTTTCCTCATCTGTGAAATTGAATTAGTAAGTATCTATCTCAGGCTTGGTGGTTCAGATTAACTGGAATAATGTAGTAAGTAAAAGACTAGCATATGCCCAACATATAATAAGTACTACTGATTTTGCTCCTAATTCTATTATTTTGGACTCTTCTTCAGGGAATTATTGTGTTTTGTTGTTTGTTTGTTTTTTCCCAACCTTTAGTTTATATTTAGTTTTACCAAAATTTTTCTCAATTTATTGGGGGAAATGATTGGAGTATAATGGGAAAATGATGAAATAATATTAGAAGTTACTTTTGGAGACTTGTGATCAAGATGGAGGTGGAGGTAGGCAGGCTTCACTTCCTCATAGAGAATTACAGTAAACCTCAAAACATTTAACACCCGGAACCTTCAGAAAATTGAACTGCATGAAAGCGTGGCAATCAAGGATTTAAAGAAGCCACATTTATCCACATAGATAGGAGGGGTAGAGTTGCAGAGACTGGTGTAGAGGCAAGGAGACAGGTGGAGATGGCAGAACAGGAGGTCCCACATTCACATATGGTGAATAAAAATCTGATGGAAAAAAAAATCTGAAGGAATGCCTTCAAAGCAAGTGATCCCAGTTCTAGCCAGACTGCAGAGCCCAGGGTTCCAGCACCAGCAAGATAAATCCCCCATAAGTTCTAACTTTAAAATCCAGCAGGAGTTGGAGTGGCAAAAGAAACTGTCAAGAGTTTTAGTAATCTCTGAAGGGTCCAAACTGTGTTAAACATACTTAAGTCCATCCACTGTGGTATTCACCACCAGGGCAACAGATGGAAGGGTGCCAGTGCTGGGCAAACCTCCATAAGTCAGGCAGTGGCACTGACCCCACATTAGTCTTCCCTCCACACATCCACAAAGCAGTAAAGTGGGTTGCTCCACCCTGGTGATTACCTAAGGCGCCACCCCACAGATGTTACAAGTATCTTTTTTATAATAAGTCTTACTACTCAGACAGGGAATCAAAGCAGCTCTGCCTAATACACAGAAACAAACATAGGGAGGCTGCCAAAATGAGGAGACAAAGAAGTATGGTTTCAATAAAGAACAGAACAAAACTCTAGAAAAAGAACCAAACAAAATAGAGATAACCATCTTATCAGATGCAGAGTTCAAAACGTTGATTGTCAGAATGTTTAAGGAACTTATTGGGTTCTTCAATAGCATAAAGGAAGACATGAAGGTTACACCAAATGATATAAAGAAAAATCTACAGGAAACCAATAGAGGAAAGGATGAAGCCAGGATTCAAATCAATGACTTGGGACATAAGGAAGAAGCAAGCATTCAGCCAGACCAACAAGAAGGGAAAAGAATCTGAAAACATGAGAATATTATAAGACCCTCTAGTACATCTACAGATGTACTAATATCTGAATCAGGATTGCCAGGAGAAAAGGAAAGGTGAGAAATTGAAAACTTATTTGAAAATGCAATGAAAAGGAACTTCCCTACTTTGGCGAAAGAGATAGACATACGAGCCCAGGAAGCACAGAGAGTCTTAAACAAGTTGGACCCAAGGAGGACCACAGCAAGACACATCATAATTAAAATGCCAAAAGTTAAAGGTAAAGAGAGAATCTTGATAGTAGCAAGGGGAAAGAAGATAGTTACCTACAAAGGAATCCCCTTAAGACTGTCAGCTGATTTCTCAAAAGAAACTTTGCAGGCAAGAAGTATTCTAAGTGGTGAACAGCAAGGACCTACAGCCAAGATGACTGTATCCAGCAAAATGATCATTTAGAACGGAAGGGCACATAAAGTGCTTCCCAGGCAAAGTAAAGCTAAAGGAGTTCGTCATCACCAAGCCATTATTACATGAAGTATTAAAGGTACTTATTTAAGAAAAAGATGATCAAAACTATGAACAACCAGAACAGAGGTAAAACAGGACCAGAATCATGGATATGGAGATCGTTTGGGGGATATCACTTAGGAGGAGGAAGGGAGAGAATGGGAGAAAAGTTGCAATAATTAAGCATAATTTGTAGATGCAAAATAGGGGGATGTGAAGAAAAATATTAGAAATAGAGAAGCCAAAAACTTACATGCATGATCCATAGACAGGAATTAAGTGATGTGAATTGCTGGAGGGAAGGGAGCTACTGAGTGGAGAGGGACAAAGTGGGACAACTGTAATAGCATAAGCAATAAAATATATTTTAAAAAGTTATCTCAAAATTATGATAAATAATAGATGAATAAGAAGTCTTTTAAACAAGAACAGCCATTGCTACCATTGTGTTTAACTTGAAGTTGCTTGAGAGTGGTAGGGAAGGGACATTTTCCTCAACTCTCTTAGTGTCTCTGATTGGGTCTGAAAATTAAGCAGACAAAGCTGTCCTATTTTTTATCACCTAGTTTTGGAGGCATTTGGAAATATGTCTAGGCTTCTTATTGTTGATAGTTAAAGAAATTAACTGAGGAACAATTTCAGATAATGGAAGTTTGGTTTTTTTTTTTCTTAATGTAACTTATACCACATTTTTTAGTTGGGATAAATAGCTTTGGAATAAATCAATGGTTTTCTTGGTTACTTTGGTGCAATCCTATAACCTGTTACTTTCCTGCTTAAAGGAAAAATGCTTCCTCCCTAGTAATAGCTGTGTTCTCCCTACCTTTCCCCTTTTGGTGTGGGCAGGTTAGTCTTTTAAGAATCTGATGATGTAAAAATTAAAAAAAAAAAAAAAAGGAAAAGGATCTTATGAAATTTGTAACCTGACGGGGATCCATGGATCTCATACAGGACAATATCCTTGGAAGACAAAATTCAAACTGCTTAGTATTCTAAATACTAAACAAGGCAGCATTTCTCTATTCCTTTTGTAAGCTTCTTTTCATCTCCTGATTTCTTAGGTTTCACAGGCCTAGATCCTAAGAAGGACTCTCTTTTAGGTTTCTTCCTATTTGTATCTTCCTTAATTTCTTTCTTAAGTATTCTGCAGTTTCCAAGTATAGGTGTTTTACCTCCTTGGCACTTTAATTCCTAGGCACTATAATTTTCTTGTTGCTATAGTAAATGGGATTTTTAATCTAATTTCTCTCTCTGATGTTTCATTATTGGTGTATAAAAGTACCTTTGAAGCCCTGGCTGGTAGCACAGTATAAGGTGCTGGCCTGCAAATCCAAAGGTCATGGTTCAGTTCCCAGCCAGGGCACATAACCAGGTTGAAAGCCAGGTCTCCAGCCAGGTCCTCAGCTGGAGGCAAGTGAAAGGCAACCATACATTGATATTTCTCTCCCTCTCTTCCCCTCTCCCATACTCTCTCCCTGGAAATAATAAATAAAATGTAAAAAAAAAAACCAAAACCAAAACCAAACCCTTTTTAAAAAAAACCTTTGATTTCTGGATATCGGCTTTGTATCCAGCTATTTTTTCCAAATTCACTTATTAGGGTAAGTAGTTTTTTGTTGAGTCTGTAGGGTTTTCTGTGTACACTATTATGTCATCTGCAAATAGTGACAGTTTTACTTCCTCCTTTCCAATTTGGATACCTTTGATTCCTTTTTCTTCTCTGATTGCTTTGGCTAGAACTTGCAAAACTATGTTGAATAAAAGTGGTGAAAGTTGACACCCTTGTCTTGCTCCTTACCTTAGAGGGAAAGCTTTTAGATTTTTCCCATTGAGTATGATTTTGGCTGCAGGTTTCTCGTATATGGCCTTTATTATGTTGAGCCAGCTCCTTCTAGCTTGCAAAGTTTCTTTTGAGAAATCAGCTCACAATCTTATGATAACTTCTTTGTAGATAACTCTCTACTTTTCTCTTGCTGCTTTTAAGAGTCTCTGTATCTTTAATTTTTGGCATTTTAAATTATGCTGTGTCTTTGTGTGGTCCTCTTGGGTCCAACCTATTTGGAACCCTTTGGACCTCATGTGCTTGGATGTCTAATTCTTCAAATTAGGGAAGTTTTCTTTCATTATTTTTTCAAATAAATTTTCAATTTTTTGCATTTCCTTTTCTTCCTCTAGCATCCCTGTGTTTTGGATATTGACACTTTTAAAGATGCCCTGGAGGCTTCTTAATCTATTCTCATTTTTAAAAATTCTTTTTTCTTCTTGCTGTTCTGATTGAATGCTTTTTTCTTCCTTATATTCCAGATTGTCGTTTCGGAAACTGCTTCATCTCCTCCATTCTTGGTTCCCTGTTGATTTTTCTTTAATTCACTCTGTGTAACCCTCATTTCTGCCTGGGTCTTTTTTATGCCATGGAAGTACCCAATGAATTCCTTGAGCATCCTGGTAACAAGTATTTTGAACTCTGCATCTGATAGATTGGTTATCTCCATTTTGTTTAGTTCTTTTTCTGGAGTTTTGTTCTGGTTTTTATTGGGGTCATATTTCTTTGTCTCCTCATTTTGGCAGCTTTCCTGTGATTGTTTCTATATATTAGGTAGAACTGCTTTGACTCCCTATGAGGGGCCATATCAGCCTCACAGTTGCCTTCAAAAAACAAAATGTAGTTGTTTCAGGACTGTGTGAATATAACTACTTTTTAATAATTAAGCAGGCCAGGTAGAAACAAAGTGCTGGGCTGGATAAAACAAGGTCGAGGGCCAGATTCAGCCCTTGGGCCTGTGTTTGTCACCTATGCTCTATCTTATAGCATGGCCTATTGTAGAAAAGAGCACCTGGCCCTGGTTTTTATGGCTCAGTGGATTGAGCGCTGGCCTGCCGATCAAAGTTTGATTCCCAGTCAGGGCATATCCCTGAGTTGTAGGCCTGGTCCCCCATTGGTGGTGTGTGAGAGGCAACCACACATTGATGTTTCTCTCCCTCTAATTCTCCCTCCTTTCCCCTCTCTCAAAAACAAAAATAAATAAATGAAATTTGAAAAAGAAAAAGAAACAAAAAAGAGCACCTGAAAGTTGTACGGGGTAGCACCTTAGGTTTTTGCCAGGGTGGAAAACCCATGCCACCAACTCTGTGGCTCTACGTAGGGGAGGGTTCTGACATCAGACAATGCCGCTGCCTGGCCCCTGGACTTTTGCCAAGGATAGAGCTGTCTCTCAGAACTTGACTTGTTGCCAGTCACTTTTACTTCTCCCCGTATTCCATTGGTGCCCTTCCAGCTGCTGCCCTGGTGCTGAATCCCAGAGGGGTGAGTGAGTGTTTGTAAGTCCTAAGTCTTTTGGGCCCCTTAAGAAGAGTTTCCTCAGAGGCCTAAAGTTTCTTCTGCTGCTCCAACCCCCCTGGATGTTTACATCTGAAGTTATGAGAACTTATCTTTCTGTTTCTGGAATCCTGATCTGGTCTGGGGCTGGGATCCCTCATTCCCGAGGTATCTCTCCTGATTGTATCTACTACACATGGATGTAGGACATCCTGTTCTGGATGTCTGAGCCCTTATTACCATTCCTTGTCCCTGCACCTCTCAGCACATCTCCGCATTTCTGCCCCTTCTACCTGCCTGGATGAATGTGGCATTTTTAAATCCTTGGTTGTTAGATGTCCATACTGGTAAATTTTCTGATGTTTCTGGGTGATAATTGTTTTGTAGTCTAAGTATGATTTTTGTTGTAGTTGTGTGAGGAGGAAAGATGTGTACACCTCCATCTTGACCAGAAGGCCTTATTTCTAATGGTTTTATTATTAATAATATCTCCACATGAAATATATTCAGTATGTATTTATTTTGTGTTTTAGAAAATACTGTCTCTTTAGAATGTAGATTTATGGAAAAGATTATACCATTTTGACACTTTTCTTATTCATATTCATTCATTGCATTTATAAGGTACCAAAATCCTGTTTGGAATACTGAATTTATTCTCTGTTCTCTAATTCCAGAAGCTATTTTTGCTTCTGAGCTTATTTGTTATCCTCCTTTCTCTGAAAATTAACTATCTCATGCAAGACCTACCATGTTCCTTCTACAATTTTCAGCATGGACACAGTTTCACATATATTCCTTAGGAAATTATGTTTGGTCACTCCCCAGAGTCTTAACATGTCTGCTACTCTCATATACCAATCTCTCTCTCTTTCTCTCTCTCTCCCTCTCTCACTCTCTCTCTCTCTCTCTCTCTCTCTCTCTCTCACACACACACACACACACACACACACACACCCTTGGACTAGATTAGATCAGATCCAGAAGAATTGTGTAAGGTAAGAAGAGCAGGTAGTCCTTGGATACAGGCCTGTCACTGAGAAAGCAGGAAAACAAAAGAAGCCTACAAAAGAAATAGAGAAATACTGCTTTACCTATTTTTTACTGAAATAATGTTCAAGAAATGATAGGTAATTAAATAATATTTATGCAATGAGTTTACATTAAAAATTATTTTATATCTCAGTTCCCTGTTATCACGATTAGTACTCTTCAGTTGGTACTTTGCTTACATAATCTTAACCAATTCTCACAGTTATTCTATAAGAAATATAATCTCTGATAGAGTATATAATTTACCATCACAGGACTAGATGAACTATATGTATTTGAGTCAGAGTTTATCTTTTTTTCTACTAGGCCAAAGTTTCCCAAAATTTCTTCTTAAAAATATATGTTAGGTATTTGATGATATGAATAACAAAAGAACCATTGTTTTGATAATACTAGGATCATTGGGTATCAATTTTTATTAGAAGATCATTAAATGCCACTTTAAGGAGTTTAGGCAACTATATTTATGTACTTATTTAAAGTTACCAATTATAACTGCAATTTTCTTGTTCTTCAGTTAGATGTAGTTCCTTACAGTATAAAATTGACCCAACCATAATAATAGGTTATCATTTACTGAACTAAATTGTATTTCTTCTTAGTCTAGTTCTAATTCTTAAGACATGTTTCCAAGATCACTGGTTGTATTATCAACATTCTATTTGAAGAAATTGGGACTTAGCAATGTTGGTTACCATAACATTGACATATGTCCTAACCTTTGGCTATAAAAGGATTGTAGATCCTTTTATATGATCAGCTATTAGGTATCTTTGAAATGCTTTTGAGATTTTGATAGGTTACAGTGAATCTGAATATTTGGGGAGAATTGCTGTATTAAGAATATTGAGTTTTTTAATTCACGCACATAGTATAGGTTTATGTAGGTATTTTTGTTGTTGGTTTGCAAACTTCTGTAGCAGTTTATATATAAGTCTTGGGCATGTTTTCTTAAATTTGTCCCACTATGTTTCATTTTATGATGCTATTTAAGTGACATTGTTTTCTTAATTTTAATTTTCAACCATTTCTTGATTTTATATATATATATATATATATATATATATATATATATATATAAAATTACATTAGATTTGTGTAAATTGATCTTGAATCCTGAGGCTTTGATCAAGTCACTGTGTGTAATCCTAGAGAATATATGTAGATTCTCTATGATTTCATATGTTCCTTAAGCATGCATAGATTGGTATCCTGCCAAAGCCTCAGGACTTACTCTGTATGGATTTTAGCTCATTCCTCTGTGAGATTCTTTCACAATTTTTGTTTTTCTGGCTTTCATAGAGCAGTTTATCTCTGTCCTGCTTTTCAGTGAGCATGCCAGGCCCTGTTTGGCTTCTTCCTCCCTGCACCATTGTGTGGAAATTTTCCCCTGGCAGAGAATTTGTATGATGTTAGGGCTCACCTTGTTTTTCTACTATCAGGGATCACAGTCCTGCCCTGTCCAATGTTTGAATATTCTGTAGTTGTTTCATTTTAGTTTGTTTTCTTGGTTGGTTTCACAACACAAGGATAATTCTGGACTTTTTGAGTCCCTCAGGGCTAGAGTAGAAGTAGAGTAGGTGTATAAGGATGAACTAACTATACATAGTATAAACAAAGAGGCTGGGCAATTTGTTTTAGCTAAAAGAAAGAACATAATCAGAGGTTTTGAACAAGGTTGAGTTGTTTGTTTTCCTGGAAAATGTGAAAATGTTGTGAATGTGTCTTTTTATTAGGGCCACTGTCATTTTCCTCTGGTAGACATAAATGTTATTGATCAGATGTCAGAATGGTAGGAAATTTTAATACTAATATTAATAGCCAGAGTGTAGCCATTTTCTTGTGGTGGAATATTTATTAATGTAATTATATAACAAACTGGAATTTTTCCCATATTTGTTCATTTTTGTCTTATAAGTTTAATATTTATTTATAGTGAAAATATTTCAGTTGATTTAAATCCTGATTATGTAAGTGTTATAAATCATATGTAAGTCTGGTAGCTAGTTGATATATGATATAGCCCCTTTTTTAGACTATACTTTGGACGTATAAATTTTTCTTATAATTAGACTGAATTATATTGTAATGACTTCACTTTTACTGAAGTTTTGTATTATTTTGATGGTTTATTATTTAAATACAGTAAAATTTGCTATTGACTATACTTTCATACATGAAATAGACATGGTTGATCATTTAAGCTTTCTACATGAATAAAAATAATGCATAGAATAACACATATTCTTAGCTGTTATATTCATACTCTTAAGTCTGGTTTAAAGTATTTAACATCTATTAGCATAGAGAATCTGGCCAAGATGGCAGCAACGTAGGCAGATATAGCTCACCTCTTTACACAACCACATCAAAATTACAACTAAAATATAGAACAATCATCAGCCAGAACCAACAGAAATTGAGTTGCATGGAAGTCTGACAAACACAGAATTAAAGAAATCACATCCATCAACATGGGTAAGAGGTATTCAGATGCAGAACAGGCTGGTCTTTGACCTATGTGTGGTGGATAAAAATTCAGGACGGATATCTCAGGAGCAAGGAGTCACAACCCACACTAGACCCCCCAACCCAGGGTTCCAATGCCAGGAAGATGAATCCCCACAGCTTCTGGCTGCAAAAACCAGCAGGGTATGAGCCAGTGGAAGAAACTGCTGCATCCCCAAGCAGTTCCATTTAAAAGAACCCGCATACAAACTCACCTGCTCAGACTCACTTCCTGAGCTCCAGCATCAGGTAACAGCTTGAAAGGCACCAGTGGCATATAGGGAGAAACTGAAGTGTCTGTCATCAAGGCCAGCAAAAGCCACTGTCTCTTTTCTAAATCCTCCATTAGCTGGCAGGCTGGTACCATATCTGAAAATCCATCAACCTGGCTAACACTGTTTGACCAGCTTTGGAGATCCCCAGAGACTCAGCCCCACCCAACTGTTGGGCCCACCCAAGGTGCTTTTCCATGTGAATGGCTGGTTTTGGCTCCTGTTTCACAACTTCCTAAATCCTGTCAACAAGCAACAGCTGGCCTCAGTGAGCTCAGGGCCTAGCACTACCAGCACACAGCTTAGATTCACAGCTTGGCTTTGTCTAGGAATCTCCAAGCCCAGTACAAGTAGTAGCCATCTCAGATTGCTTTATAGCTCAGGCAGGATGCCTTGGGCAAAACATAGGTGATAACTGACCCTGGTCTGCACCATCCTGGAAACCCCAGGGTCAGTGCTCACAGTGCGCAGCTACAGACCACATTGGAACACCACCCACCACCATTCTATCCTGCACAGCTGATCCTCCACAGAGGACAGAGGTTGGTAGTCAGGTAGCCACCCTTGCAGCTGACTGGCTGGGTAAATCCTTCCCATTGACCCACCAACAGCAACCAAGTTTCAACTACAAGAGGACAGTGTACTCAGTCCACTCGAATGGTGCAGTTACTTGGGTGATAGGGGAGGCAATGCCCCTGGACCTTACAGGACACCAACTACACTAGGCCATACTACCAAGACAGAGGCAAAGCCGGTCTACCTAATACACAAAAACAAATGTGGGGATGCTGCCAAATAGAGGAGGCAAAGAAATATGCCCCCCAAACAAAAAACAAATAAACAGAAACAGTACAAAACCCCAGAAAAAGAACTAAATGAACTGGAGATAAGCAACTTATCAGATGCAGTGTTTAAAATACTATAATCGGGATCCTCAGAGAAATCACTGAGTATGGCCACAAAATAAAAAAGTAGTGAATAAAGAAGGTTGTCCAAAGTGAAATAAAGAAAAATATACAGGTAACTAACTCAGAGTGATGGGAAGGAAGCTGGGTTTCAAATCATGGATTTGGAACAAAAGGAAGCTGTAAGAATTGAAAACAACAAAACAAAAGATTAGGAACCTCTGGGACAACTTTTTTTTTTAAGATTTTTTTTGTTGTTGTTCATTATTTTTAGAAAGAAGGGCAGGGAGAGAAACATCAATGTGTGATTGCCTTTCACCTGCCTTCAGCTATGGGCCTAGCTGGAGACCTGGCTTGCAACCTGGTTATGTGCCCTGACTGGGAATTGAGCTAGAGATCTTTGGGTTCACAGGCCAGCACCAATCCACTGAGCCACCAGCCAGGGCATGGGACAGCTTTAAATGTACCAACAACTGAATTATATGTGGTGCCAGAAGGAGAAATGAAGAACAAGGAATTGAAAACTTACTTGAAAAAATAATGGAAGAAAACTCACGTAATATGTCTAGCAAAGGAAATAGACATACAAGTCCAGGAAGCACAGAGAGTCCCAAACAAGTTGGACCCAAAGGGAACCACACCAGGACGCATCATAGTTGAAATGCCAAAGCAGCAAGGGAAAAACAGTTATCTACAAAGGAATTCCCATGAGACTATTAGCTGATTTCTCAAAAGAAACTTTGCAGGCAAGAAAGGACTGGCAAGCAGTATTCAAAGTGATGGAAAGCAAGGACCTACAACCAAGATAATTCTATCCTGCAAAGCTAGCATTTTAAATGGAAAGACAGCTAAAGTGCTTCTCAGAAAATGAAAAACTAAATTAGTTCACCATCACCAAGCCCATATTGTATGAAATGTTAAAGGACCTTATTTGCGAAAAGGAAGATCAAAACTATGAACATTAATATGACAAAAGCTCACAACTATCAACAACTAAACAGTTAAATCTAAAGAGTTAAAACAAGAACAATAACATACTAAACAAACAAGAACAGGAACAAAATCATAGCTATGGGAATCATTTGGAGAGTTATCAGCTGGGAAGGAGTGGTAGGAGAAATGGGGAAATGGTACAGGGATTAAGAAGCATAACTGGTAGGCACAAAATAGGGGAATATTAAGAATAGTATAGGAGAAAAAAAAAAAAGAATAGTTTAGGAGATAGTGAAGTCAAAGAATCTACATGCACAACCTATGGATATAAACCAAAGAGGGGGACGTTGCTGAAGGGAAGTGGGGTACTAGAAGGAGGGAGAAAAGGGAAAAAATTTGAATAACTGTAACAGCATTATCAATAAAGTATTCTTTAAAAATTAAAAAATAAATGTATTAGCCATAGATATTGATGCCTTTTAAGACCTCTTTATGTGCTTTACTCATTTTAATAAATGGATTGAAAATATTTAAGATTAAATAGGTTAATTTAAAATACTGTAACTAGATCATTCCCCAGCCAGGGCACATAACCAGGTTGCAAACCAGGTCTCCAGCCAGATCCATAGCTGGAGGCAGGTGAAAGGCAACCATACATTGATTCTTCTCTCCCTCTCTGCCTCTTTCCCTTACCCTCTCTCTGGAAATAATAAATAAAAAATAAAATAAAAAACAAAACAAACAAAAAAAAATTGTAACTAGATCAATCATTCTGTATAAAGAATAACAATATTTTAAATTAATCTTGAAAATTTTCTAACTTAAAGTAGATGAATAGTAAAATGAACTTGTATATTCTTCACATAGATCTAACAATTATTAAAATTGCAACATATTTATTTTCTCTTTCTTTACATAAATATATAGTCCTGAACCATTTTGAGTTATTTTTCCTGTTTGAGGAATTTTGAATTGATACAGTTTTATTTATATAACAGTATTCCAACTCAGCAATTCTACTAGTGTCCTGATAGCGGTTTGATTTTATTCTTAATCCAGGATTCAGTAAGGATTACACATTGCATGTATTTGTCATATTTCTTTATTTTAATTGTAACAGTTCTTCTTACCTTTTCTTGGGGGTAATGGGGCTCTTTCTAGGTCTTTCCTTCTTTTAAGAGTACAAGCCAGTTGCTTATGAAATGTGTTATAGCCTGGACTTATCTCATTGTGCCCTTATTATTAGATTCAGGTTAAACATTTTTGGCATGAATACTACCAAGTAATACTGTGTATTTCTTACTGCACCACAGGGCACATAACATTATTTTCTTGCCTTAATGATGCTAAATTAAATAATTTGTTTAAGATGGTATCCCTCAGATTTTTTTTGCTTGGAATCTTGTTCCCTTGCCCTATTTCCTATCTTATTGCCCTTTTACAGTGGAAGCCTACTTCCCAGGAGCATCAGCCTTATATTCATTTGCTCTATCCTACAATACATGCAAAATAGTTTTACCAGTAGCATTCTCAACAGTAAACCTACTATTAATGTTCAGGATTTTTGTTTTTATTCCTTAATTAGTATGTTGAAAAGTTATATTATGTTGACAAGTTAGTTCTATTTTTTCTATGTAGTTACTCTTTGATATTTTCTTTGCTTTTTAAAATTTTTGTTGTATTCAACTTTATCATCTTTTTTCTACTTGAATTTGAAGTTTAAGTTTCAATCGAATTTTATTTGCTAAAATGCAAACTTTTAACTTTTCAAAAGTCAAGTTTCTGCCCTGGCCCACTGGTTCAGTTAATTGGAGCATTGTCCTGTACAACAGAAGGTTGGGGGTTCAATTTTCGGTCAGGGCACCTACCTAGGTTGTGGGTTCCATTCCTAGTTGGGGTGCAAACTGGAGGCAGCTGATCTGTTTCTCTCTTACATTGATGTCTCTCTCTCTCTCAAACCAATAAACACTTTTTTTTAAAAAGTCAGGTTTATGTGAGTGTCACATTCAGAAAACTCCTTCTATCCTTCTCTGTATTCTGTTCCTGCTATCCACCCTCAAGAAAATCATTTAGCTTCTGGTTTATTCTTCCCCCCTTTTTTTTTTTTCAAACAGAATAAACAAACTTGAAACTACATATAAATTCTAAAAGAATATGTGTATGTACTAAAAGGATATATTTGTTCTTAATTCTTCTTATTTTTTAAAGCATACACAATCAAACACTTTAGAAACCTGCTCTTTAAAAAAAAAAAACAAAAAATAAAACCCCTCAAAACCAAAAAAAAACTTAACAAGATATCCTCGCAATTACTCCAGATTAGTCCATACAGCGTTTTTCTTGTTCTCTGTCTCTTTTCAAAATTAGTTTTTGTAGCCCTGGCTGGTGGCTTAGTGGAATTGTGCCAGCCTGCAAACCCAAAGGTCATTGGTTCGATTCCCAGTCAGGACACATAACCAGGTTGTAAACCAGGCTTCCAGCCAGGTCTGTAGCTGGAGGCAGGTGAAAGGCAACCATACATTCATTGATCATTGATGTCTCTCTCCCTCTCTGCCTCTCTTTCTTCCCCCTCTCTAAAAATAAAGAAATAAAATCTTTAAAAAAAATTGCTTTTTAGTATTTTAATTAGAATACCATTATCATAGTTTATTCAATCTGTCTTCTAAATATGAATTCATAAGTTGTTTCCAATATTTTCCTATTACAAATAATGTCTCAAAGAATACCTATGCATCTGTTTTCTTACACTTATGTACATATATCTTCCAGATAAATCTCTAGAAGTAGGATTGCTAGATCATGAGACAGTTATTGTATCTCTTATCTTGCAATTTTCTGTTACCTTTTGTTTCTTCTATCATTCCTTTAATTCTCAAATATACATACATTTTTTTTTATATACCAAATATTTGAGAATGTGATATTTTTGGTGTCTTTTGACTTTGTTTATTAAGTAATTTTTTAAAAAGATTTTATTATTTTTCAGAGAGAGGGGAAGGGAAAGAGGCAGAGAGGGAGGGAGACATCAATGTATGGTTGCCTTTCACCTGCCTCCAAGCTAAGGACCTGGCTGGAGACCTGGCTTGCAACCTGGTTATGTTGCCCTGGCTGGAAATCGAACTAGCGACCTTTGGGTTTGCAGGCTGGCACCTTATCCACTGTGCCACCAGCCAGGGCTCTATTAAGTAATTTTTAAACTATTAAGTCTTAGAAACAAAATACATGGTGGCTTTAGAATTGCTCATTGGAAACCTTAGTTTGAGTTATGAAATATAATATTTCATATCAGTGAAAAGTATGCATTTTAGAAGAAATCCACTATTATTTATTACAAAGAAATTAAAGTTTATGAAACTAATGAAAGATGAGATACTAGAATTTTAACATTTTATTTCTGTATTTTTAAAATTCTATTAAATTTATTGGCAGACATTGGTTAATAAGATTATATAGGTTTCAGGTGTACAATTCTATAATGCATCATCTGTTCATAGGGTTGTGTGTTCACCAGCCAAAGTTGTCTCCTTCCATCACCATATATTTTGCCCCTTTTACTCTCTTTAACTTCCATTCACTCCTTTTTCTCTGTTAATTACCATACTGTTGTCTGTGTCTGAGCTTTTGTTTATTTTTTTATTTTGTTTTGTTTATTGCTTTCTGTTTTACATCCTACATAAGAGTGAAATCATTTGGTTCTTGATGTGTTTTTTTTCTCTCTAACTTATTTTGCTAAGCCTATTCTTAAAATCCATCTAAGTTGTCACAAATGGCAGTATTTCATCTTTTCTTATGGCTGAGAATTAAAAAAAATTTGTTAGACATAAGTATAGCTTAGCTTAATTTATATATGAGTTACTACAAATATGTCAGGAATAGTGACAACCAAAGCTAGAGAAATCATTTACTATGTATTGGGTATTAGGCCCAGCAATATTTATACCTTAACTTACATTATGTAATTCTCAACAACTTTATGAGGTGTATTTATAATTTTTTAAATTTTGCAGGTGAGGAAAATGAAATATATAAATGCTAAGTGACATGTTCTTACTAAAATAGCTAATAAGTGACATGGGCAAGATTTGAACCCAGATAGTCTTCATTATAGTTGCTGGGCATTTAATGAATAACATGGCTATATTTCTATTGGGAATCTATTACCTTCCTGTATCAAGCCAGCATTGACCTAATCTATATGATTAGGTTCTGAGTTCTTAGCCAATGTGCTCTACTTCTCTTCCCAAAAATAGTGTTATAAGATTTTATGTGGTTGTTATATCAAATTTGTTATCATAAATGGTAGTACAGGATTGGAATTCCATTCATAACAGCCACAGCTGCTAATAAAGTATCCCTATGCCTCTGTCTATGGCAGAATACTGAATTATAGTGTATCATTTTCTGAATCACTAAAATTATTTCTGTTTCTATTTTTCAGTGGATGATTCAGAAGCCACACAAAGCAGCAACATTTTTTGGATGCATTGGGATAGATAAATTTGGGGAGATCCTGAAGAAAAAAACCGCTGAAGCCCATGTGGATGCTCATTACTATGAGCAGAATGAACAACCAACAGGAACTTGTGCTGCATGTATCACTGGTGGCAATAGGTCAGTGTAACTCCAAGGGAAGCTTATACTAACTGGCTAAATATTGGTAAAATTCTAATTCCAACCTAAATTTGGAATTTAGATCTCATGTTTATAATTGCTTTTAATATTAAATAAGCTCTTTCTTATATCATTTTCCTTTTTTAAAAATATGCTTTTGTTGAGCTGTTTTCTTAATGAGGTAAAATAGAACGAAACTTTTGAGGTTATCTCATCTAGAGTCTACAAGATATTTTATTCAATGTCTTGTAGCTAGTTTTTTTGTTTTTATTTTTTATTTTTTTGCCAAACTGGGATTTCACCATATCCTGACATTGGAATATTGTAATACACACATACATATACATATTTATATGTATTTTTTAACATATGAAATACTACATTATATCCAGTCCTATATGAATTAGGTCATCTGTGGCATTTCTGGCAAATAGTCATTCATCCATATTAAACAGCTTCAGTCATGAGTAATGCATCACTCAAGAAACAACTCATTGCCCTGGCTGGGTGTCTCAATTGGTTGGAGTATCATCCCATACACCAAGAAAGGCTGTAGGTTCAATTCCTGGTCAGGGCACATACCTAGGTTGTGGGGTTCAACCTCCAGCTGGGGCACATGGGAGGCAACTGAACAGTGTGTCTCTCTCATATCAGTGTTTCTCTCTCTCTTTGCTCTCTCTAAAATCCATGTATCCTCATGTGAGGATAAAAAAGAGGAAACAACCCATTGCATTTCTACACAATTTTCCTTAATAAAAATTCTTTTTCATGTACACTTTGAATATGCCCTTCAGGGCCTTCCATGTATTGGTTGTATTTGTGCTTTTTGCAATTGCCTGGAGGTTTTTCTTCCATACATTCATACATTGCTAACAACATTATCACCACATTGCTCATTGGGTAGGCTTTTTCTCCCTTAGCAAAAGAAAAACAAAATAACTTATCTATTATATTGTTAGAATTACCAAAGATGATTTTTTAAAGTGAGTCACTAGAAATTTTACATTCCTATCTCCCTCCTTTTTCCTTCATTTTTATTTGCTACTTTTTCTTCCTTTATTTCTTCCCTCCTCACTCTTCCTTTTTTTAAATTCACCTATTTTAACCCCTTTTATTTTTGCTTACTCTTTGACTTCCAGCAAATGTATATTAAGAAAACAACATTCTGGGCCATAGTTATTAAATAATTAAATTACAACTATCAAAAATTGCCCTGGCTGGTAGCACAGTGGATAAGGTGCTATCCTGTGAACACAAAGGTCACTGGTTCGATTCCCCAGCCAGGGCACATAACCAGGTTGCAAGCCAGGTCTCCAGGCACATCTGTAGCTAGAGGCAGGCGAAAGACAATCATACGTTGATGTTTCTTTCTCTCCCTCTCTGCCTCTCTCCCTTCCCATCTTTATGTAAATAATAATTAAAATCTCTAAAACAAAAACAAAAACCCCCAAAACAAAAATAAAATGCCAAAATCTTTCAAATGTCTTTAAAAAAAAGATTTTATTTATTATTTTTAGAGAGAGGGGAAGCGAGAGAGGCAGAGAGGAAGAGGGGGACATCAATGTATGGTTGCCTTTCACCTGCCTCCAGCTACGAGCCCAGCTGGAGACCTGGCTAGATAGAGATCTGGCTTGCAACTTGATTATGTGCCCTGGCTGGGAATCGAATCAGTGACCTATGGGTTTGTTGCCCGGCTCAAATCTTCTTGTAAGTTTTGTTTTTTATTTGTAAAAGAATCTTGCAATTTTAAGGTTTCAATAAATGCACCATTTATTGTTCAAACATATTTGAAATATGCTTATTTAGACCTTTCTCCTTTTTAGTTTTACTACAACCAACACTAATATGCAGGTGCAAAGTTTTCCCATTAGACAGAAGTGGATCAAGTTTTGCCTCTGATACTGCTTAGGCAGTAAAATTGATAAATTATTTGTGTTGCTAAGTTGCTATTTTAAAGAGCATTTATGATAATATTAGTTCTCCTGGAAGTTAACCATTTATATACATCTATTATGGTTATGATGACTAGTATTGTTCAAATAATATTGGATATCAGAGACTGGGGAAACCCTCCCTAACTCATTATCCAAATCGTGGAACCTAACAGATTTGAATAAATTATTTTAGATAGGGCTGGTGATTCTTACTACCATTATTCAAAACTCACCAATCAAACAATTTAGATAATGCAATATTTTTCTTAATCTAGATTCTCGTTCTCCAAACTCTGAACCAAATAATTTGGAAAATAAGAATACTTTTATTTTTCTTTTGGAAAAACTATGTAGGTTTGTATCAAAGAGTAATTTTATTATCAAAGCAGAGTTTAGTATCTGGTCTTGATGTTGGTGAAAATGGGTTCATGCAGTGTCACATGCAGAGGAAGGAATTTCAAAGGGCACATTCATGGGAAAAGTTTCAGAATAGCGGCAAGATTTATTGGGATGAAGGAAAATAATATGTCTTTAGGGAATTAGAGGGCAGGTAGGCTTTAGCAGCAACTTCCCTGAGATCCCTGATAATCCTTCATATATTGTCTTGGTTTTCAGGAATGAGCGAGCAGGCTTTCTTTCAAACTATCCAACCAAGTTCCGGGTGTTTTCTGGGTTTTTGCTGGGCCCTCCACTGAACCAGTCCCTTTTTTTGATTTTCCAGGATTCCATGTCCTCATCTAATCTGACCCTTTGCCCAGGCTTGACTATACTTTTATGTTGCATTGTTTGCTCCTACTGCACATGCCCCAAAGTTCTGCTGCCCCATCACCTGGTTTCTAGTGCACATGCAGTTAACCTGCTCCTTTGCCATCTTAGCTTCTACTGTGCATGCACCTAGGAAAGGACTTTCCCCTGCTGTTTTTACTCCTTCCTCAGTAGCTGATTCTTCTTACTGAATTAAGTACCTTCAGTGGAGGATGTGACTGTCCTCTGTAAAGCTTGTGAATACTGTGGCTTCCTAGTGAATCAGGCTTATTGTTCAATTCAGTTACCTTGTAGATGAGTGTTAATGTTTGATTCCATTTGCTGCCCTCCTTTATTAATAACAAATTAGCTACCTATACTGACAATACCACAATTGTTTGCTTTTATTTATTTTTAAAACTTTATTTATTTATTTATTTTTAGAAAGAGGGGAAGGGAGGGAGAAAGGGAAAGAAATATCAATCAGTTGCTTCTCATAGGCACCTCAACTGGGGACCGAACCTGCAACACAGAAAGGTACCCTGACTGATGTTTGAACTGCTGACCTTTTGTTTTGTGGGACAACGGCCAACCAACTGTGCCACACTGGGTTGTTTTCTTTTACTTTAGTGACCATTTTTGTCAAAATTTTGTTAAAGCCATGATTACTTAAATATATTTTGATAAATAAAAACTACTTATTCTTTGCCATATAGTTATTTGCATATAAATATGTTGATGCATATTTGTTCATTCATTTAATTGAACAGAAACCAATGTAATCTTCAATAATTAATTGTCATGTGGATAAAAATATATATTTTGGAAGAGAATTGATTTACTCTTTTTTTTTTTTTTTTAAAGATTTTATTTCATTATTCTTAGAAAGAGGGGAAGGGAGAGAGGCAGAGAGGGAGAGAAACATCAATGTATGATTGCTTTTCACCTGCCGCCAGCCACAGATCTGACTGGAAACCTGGCTTGCAACCTGGTTATGTGCCCTGGCTGGGGAATCGAACCTGCGACCTTTGGGTTCGCAGGTCGGTACCTTACTGATTTGCCCTTTTCTTAACATAGAAACCAATCACATTACCCCAGTCTGAAGTGAAGAGTTATTGTATATGCAATTTTGTAAGCCATAACCACTACCATTGATTATAAAAGTGAAAAATTGTTCTTTGCTAATTTCTGAGTCAGGATGAGATATATATATATACATATTTTTTCTTCTTTTTTTAAATTTAAGATTCTATTCATTATTTCCAGAGAGAAGGGAAGGGAGAGAGTCAGAGAGGGAGAGAGACATCAATGTATGTATGGTTTCCTTTCACCTGCCTCTAGCTACAGACCTGGATGGAGACCTGGCTTGCAACCTGATTATGTGCCCTGGCTGGGGAATCGAACCAGCGACCTTTGGTTTTGCAGGCTGGCACCTTATCCACTGTGCCACCAGCCAGGGCCAAGAAAGAAATTTTTAAAACTTTTTCATGTAATATAAATAATTTCATTAAGTTTAATTATTGAGCAATAAAAATAAACAAAACAAACTCTGTGGCACTTGCAGCAAGATTTAAAATCTGTCCTGCATAAATTTTTTAGCTGCAAAATTGGACCAGGGCATGGAGTTTTCAGCTGTACAAACTAAATTTATTCCAGTCCTTAACATGTAATGCTTTGCAAATTAATTACACATAGTAAATATAGCCTTATATATGTGTGTTTTGTTAAATTAATCCCATACTTGGCTTTTAAAGCATTAGTTTAAATAATAAGTGTGCAGTATGTTGATACTTAAAAACTTCAGTTTTTATTTGCATACTTTTATGCATAATGGCATTGTAGCTTTTTTTATTTTTGTAGCTTTTTTATTTCTTAACTGAATTCTGAACTATTAAAATGTTGACAGTAGATAATCTTATTTAAATACGGAAAGGAAATGTAAATGCCAGTTTCTCAAAATACCAGGTGTTATTTAGAACAAGGATTAACATCTCTGTCTGAAAGGCAACACGGAAGTCTCAAAAGTTTTCAAAACAAAATTAATTTTATTCATATTTATTAAATAAATATATAGCAGTTTTGAAGAATCAACATATAAATCAAAATTTGCAAAAATTATTAATGTAAACTGTAGAAATACATGACAAGTTTGCGACAAAAAGAATAAGCTCTTTCTATAGGAAAAAATCCCACTTGACTTTTGTTTTTGTTATAGGTCCCTTGTAGCTAATCTTGCTGCTGCCAATTGTTATAAAAAAGAAAAACATCTTGATATAGAGAAAAACTGGATGTTGGTAGAAAAAGCAAGAGTTTATTATATAGCTGTAAGTATTTATCTAATTTAAGTTCCTGGTATATATTTACACTATAAGTTATAGTTGTTAGCTGATGTAAAATTTTTAATAATTGTCCTTCACTTATCCTGCAGATTGTTAACTCACCTCAGAGCATGTGTTCACTATTAAAATAAAGAACAGTAATATCATTCTGTGGTAACAATTTGTATTACTTATGTTCAGTTCTACCTCTTTTTGGTTACATTATACATAGAGATTTCTTAATCAACTATTGAATTCTGTATTAAATCTGTTTCTTAAGATCTTTTGAAGTAAATTTGCAAGTTTACATTTTATAATTTTAGGCTACTTGTGAATGATGCATGCATTGTATAGGGAAATAGTATGTACATTAATTGCAAACAGTTTCAGCTTACTTACCTAAAAAATCTTAATTGCTATTTATTCCATAGGAATTACCATGACACCTTTATTTATTTAGTTTTAAAAGATTTTATTTATTATTTTTAGAGAGAGGGTAAGAGAGAGAGGCAGACAGGAGAGTGACATCAAGGTATAGTTGCCTTTCACCTGCCTCCAGCTATGGACCTGGCTGGAGACCTGGCTTGCAACCTAATTATGTGCCCTAGCTCGGAATCGAACTAGCGACCTTTGGGTTCACAGGCTGGTGCATTATCCACTGTGCCACCAGCCAGGGCTTACCATGACACCTTTTAATTTAATATTTCAGCGACGTTGATCGTGACAAATCTCTTAAATCTGGAAGTAAGGGCAGCATGTAATTTCAATTATTAAATCTTTTCTGACATAAAAATAATTGGTAAGAATTTATTTCTAAGATTAGACTGATCAAAAAAATCCTTCTGAATTAATTACCCATAAACACCTTGTTTTTATTTAATAGGAGTTGAATGTAGTTGATTTTAAATAGGTAGATACCTATGAAAAATGAAAAATACCTTATAAGCATTTAGTATATGATTTTGATATAACAGCTCTGCCACTCACTACTTGATCTGTGATACAGCTGGTAAGATGTGTAAAAAATTGATTATCTAATAGGAAGGTGTTTATTGAAAATATAATTATTTGTTTCACTCTAGTGTTAATGTCTCTTACTGCATATTTATGTGCCCTGCTGTAGGCTTTACAAGGGAGGTTGTTATTGATTCCTCTCTATAGCAAACCTACCCTTTTATAAATGCTTATATTGAGAGAATTATATGAAGACATATTGCACTTCTACCAGTTTATGAGAAAAACATTTCAAAAAACTAAAAACTTTTCGCTATTGATCATCAATTTTATTTTGCAGAATTTTGTCTTTAATATCTTGGTAGCATAATTTTGTAGTGTGGCTTTTTAGGGAGATTTGTATACTATTCCAAACTATGTTACACTTGAAAGTCTGCTTTCAAAGAGCACATGGCTTAAATTTTGGCATTATTTATGTTATATTGTTTATATTGACAATATATTATGATGGAAAATTTTTAACTGGCAATTATAATTGTATTTCAATGTGTAGTAATTGGATTCTGAATTATGAACTAACTTGTAAACAACTCATAGTTTTAACAGTGATGTGCATATAACCCATCTAGCCAAGTTTGGTTGAATGGAATTTTTATAGGTGTATTAACTATTTATACAAGTGCCATTTTGTATAAAGTGTGGAGGGATTAGTTTTGGTCAAGTTAATAAAGAAAATGAATTATTTTTGAAACTTGTGTAACATATTCAGCTAGAAACAAATATCTAATTGGATTCCAGTTGATATCCCTGATGATAGATAACTATTAGCTCTTAGATTCTATTTCAGCAATTGCATCAAAAGAATGCACTTTTATATTTCTAGGTAAATTATAATTTGCTCAGAGTTTGGCTATTTAAAAATAGTAGTTCTGAAAATAATAGACTCATATTGGATACCTGGGATGCTTTTATTATTGGTGGACAATCAACAAATATTTATTTTGCTAACAACTAAGGGCATACTTTTTATTTATTAAAATTTGTGAAATATCTCCTGAAATGTAATGTTATTTCTGTGAAGACATTCTGCAGTTCATTTGTTTTAGGATCATTTATTTATTTATTTATAGAGACAGGGGAAGGGAGGAAGGAGAAGTAGAGACACATTCATACATGTGTGAGTGAAACATCGATTGGTTGCCTCTCACACGCCCCCAACCAGGGTCTGGGTGAGCAGTCCAGGCATGTGTCCTGACCAGAATTGGTGACCATTCAGTTTTCAGGATGATGCCCAACCCACTGAGCCACGCTAGTCAGGGCGCTTCTGAAGTTCTTTTAAGCTTTGACTTCCTTTGAGCACAGAGCATCCAGTCTGTGTTTTCTTTTTCTAAAGAATATTCTCAAACTGGAATTTAATTTCTAAATTTATTTTATTTTTTAATTGAATTTTTTGTGATAGCATTGGTTGATAAAATCATATCGACTCTGTGTTTATCACCCCAAGTCAAGTCTTCCATCACCATTTATCTCCCCTTTACACATTTCTACCTTCCTGATTCCTCTTTCATTGGCAATCACCATTCTGTTTCGTTGTCTGTATCCATGAGTCTTATTTTATTTTTCTGGGTGAAATGAATTAAGGGATCATACTGAAATTTTAGATTGAGTAGGTATCAAGTGGATTCCTCCGTACTTTCAGAGTCTATAAGGTCATCAATCTTCTCAAATCATTATCATAAACTCCTGAGATTTTAACAAGTTGAAATTCTGGGAGCTCTTTAATTACACAAAGTTCTTAATTTAAGGAAGCAACTCAATGTCTGTTTAAGGTTTCCAAAATTAAGACATCTGTCTGCATTATGTAAAATAAACAGATCTACTTACCCAGCAGTTTTTCTTCGTACTATTCTATAAATGAGTAATGTTCATGAGCATTAAGAAAACTCAAAACCTTGATTATTTTCTTTGTCACATAATGCAGTGAAGCTGTAATGCAGAGTTAACATAAAAAATTGCCGGATAAACTGCAATTGAATATGTGTGTTTCAACATTCTTCTTTGGTGTAAATAAAGCGTTGCCCCCACCCCCATCCCCACCCTAACCTTTATAGCAGGTTTACCTTTAAAGCATGTAAACTCAGTTTTTCCATGTTTCAACCAAATTCCTTGTTAGTAGGTTCACTGGTTACCTGATAGCTAATTACATTTTTGAAAATATAAATCTTAGGTACTCTACATTAGCATTAGGATATACATTAGATTGGTGTATATCCTATTTTTTTATTTTAATTTTTTGTTTAAAATTTAATTTTATCATTTGTTTCTCCTAAGAAATATTTCTTGCAAAGTTTATGAACAAGATTAGGAAATTAGAGACATTAGCTTTTCTAACTATGTATTTTCTTTTTAACACAATATTATTTTGCTATAAAAAATGAAATATTAGCACTCCATGTTTTTAATTGCCTTTTGATTTGGGGTAGTTATATTTTTATTTTATTTTTATATTTTTCAGATTTTAAACATTTGCATTCTGTTCTATAACCATAATCCCTACAGTCTTAATTCTACCCTTAAGTGAGTTAAGTGCTTTTGAAGTACAATACGCCATTTTCCCCATTCCTTTCTTGTTTATTAGATTGAATTTTATCATCAATTTTCATCCAAGGAAGAACTTAGAGCTCCTGTCAGTTTTTAAAATTTATTAATTATGCTGTTACATTTGTCCCAATTTCTTTTCATTTTGCTCCCCTCTGTCCAGCAATCCCACCCCTTTTAATTTATGTCAATGGGTCATGCATGTGAGTCCTTTGGCTTTACCTTTTCCTGTACTATTCTTAACATCTTTTCTATTCTGTACCCACTTATTAATCTCTGTGTCTTAGGAATTCATCAGTGTGGGATGACCCATTTTATTACATTGTGTAGTGCTATCTGTGGGGGAAGGGTCTGAGAGGGAACAGAGTCTCTTGCCTGTTGAGACCAGCAGTTCCTTCCTCCACCTCAAACCTCCACTGGTTTTCACAGAAGTAACATGGCTCTTTTTCCTGGTGCTGGAACCATGGGCTGCGAGATCTGGCTCTGGGATTGCCTTCCATGTTTAAATGTATGAGTGCACTTTTGCTGAGGTCTGTCCCTGAGCCACAGCTGCAGCTGCTGGCTTTATTTTTTCTGGTCCTGGAACCATGGGCTGCATGGTCTCGCCCCAGGATCATTTTTTGGGTTTAGATGTGTAGCTGTGCTTTTGGCCATGGTCTCAGTCTCTGTTCAGCCTCTGTGGCTATAGGCCCCATTTTTCCCAGCACTGGAATTGTGGGCTACATGGTCTCACCCTGGAATTGCTTCCCAGGTTTAAATGTATGACTGAGCTTTTTGCTGCAGCGTCACCTCTGGTGCTGTCACTGCTCTTCTCCTTGGCTCCACCCCTCCTGGCTGAGCATTTCTTCTTTACTTGTTGCACTTAACATGTAGTTGGGTTTTCTGAAATTTCTGCATTGTTATTATTTTGTTTTGAGGTAGATGTAAATTTCTGCTGTTTGTGAGGGAGATGCAGAGCGTCTAACTATGCCTTCATCTTGGTCAGAAGTCCAGAGTTTGTTCTTTTAACTTTTATTTTTATTGTTGACCCTATTGCAGATGTCCCTATTTCCCCCCCTTGCCTACCTTCATTCAGCCCTGATGAGTTTTTATTTACTTTTTGTTGCTTTTGTCTATTAATGACATGTTTGGTGTACTATTTTGTGAAACAAAGTACTCTGTAGACATTTCTTTATTATTTTCTAACACTTTATAGGAACTCTAAGTCAAGGTTGATTTAATTCTTTTTATTCATATTTTTTCTGCTTATTTTTTATTTCATTTACTTCTCTTTCAATCCTGCCTTCCTTTGGGCTCCCCTGTCTTATTGACATATTGTTGAATCTTAATCTTTTGTTCATGTGACAATATTGATCTTTTAGTTGGGAAATTTATACCATTCCCATTTAATGTGATTATTGCTGTTTATCTTCAAACATCACCTCTGTGTGTAACATGGTAGATGCCCTGAACTCTGACTGCTGTTAATATTTTTACTAGTCTATTTATTACTAGTCTTGATCAGCTTGATTATGAGGAAGGAGCAAAAAAACCTGGAAATATCTTCAGGAGGGTGGGCCCCTTGTAGGCTTTCCCTGCTGTGAATATTCTAAGAACCTTCTATATCAGTGGACCAGCTGACATTGTTGTGAGAGGCTGCATTCAACTTCAGTAAATATTTTTTGAAGCTGCTTTCAACCCATTTGCCCATTTCATGATGGGTGATTTGGAGTGCATCTGCCCACACCATGCTGAGTGTTCATCAGTTGTTGATCAAACGGCATGGCCCCCCATGCCCCACCCTCCCTGTTTACCCAATCTCACCTGAAACAACGTTTTATTTTTTTTTGCCTTATGAATTGTTAGGTGGGTCCAGAATAGTCCCATTCAATGGCAGTGGTTCTTAACCAGGGGTAGTTTTGTCCCTTAGGAACATTTGACAAAGTTTGAAGACATTTTTTGTTGTGATGACCAAGGGTTGTTGCTATAAGTAGGTATAGGACAGGACTGTTGCCAAGCATCCTACAATGCACGGGACAGCACACCACAACAAATTATCCATATCAAAATGTCAGTGAGTGAAGGTTAAGAAACCCAGTTGTAAAGCTAAATATTCCCTACTTCTGAGGGAAAACTTTCCTGTGTTCTATGAATTGCCTCATCAATTATGAGGTTTTCTTCTCTAGATGGTAGAAACAGGCTTTATTCTCAGAGGTATGTATGCACCAGCAATTGTTCCCACTAATCCTTTCCCCTTATATAGAGTGGCTTGGCCGAAAACTGCATGGTTTTTTTTCCCTATAAAACAAAAGACACATTTTTCATTTTTGCCAATAACTTTATTGATTTGGATATTTTGTGTATGTCAGCTATCTCATGTGGTAGATATACCATTGATTGTTCTCAATTAATGTCTCGATTTGATAGCCATTAACTTCAACTGGTCTGCCCAAGCAAGTATGGAGCATTATTCAGTAAAAAATCTCCAGCAGAAAACTTCCAAAACCACTTTTGACACATTTGATCAGTTATAGCACCTTTTCTTTACACTGCACCAGACTCTCTCTCTCTTTGCATTTCAGTTGCATTTTTACCTTTCTTGAAATCTTGAAATAATGAAGTGTTATATGCTGAAAATGTTGCAGTTTTTTCCCAATATTCTTTCAATATTAAAATGGCTACAGAAAAATTCACAATTTTGATAAGTTTATTTTAATTGCAAGCTTATATGACAGCTGTCACAATACAGCCCTGCAAAATTGTTTCCAATGGAGTTAAATACAACTAAGCATTATTAGAGCCATCTTATGGAATAAACCTAATGAATTTTTTGGCCAACCCAATATACATATAAATATAATTCTCACCCAAGGATATGTTTATTGGTTCTTTAGAGAGAGAGGAAGTGGGGGAGAAAGAAGACAGAAAGAAACAACAATCTGTCACCTCCCATTTGCACCCCAAACAGGGATTAAACCCTCAACCTAGGTATGTGCCTTGACTGGGAATTGAACCTGCAGCCTTTTGGTGTATGGGACAACACTCCAACCACCTGAGCCACCCATCCAGGATTTCCCTCTTATATTTTTGGATGGTCCATTCCTAGGCCCTGACCTGATAATGTTCAAGGGGAATCCTCTGCAGATTTCCAGGGTCCTTTGTAAAGTTTTCTCTGGTATCCTGGCCTCTATACCCTTACCACTCTGATCTTCCTAGTCAGCTCTATCTCCTCAACTCATTGGGCTCCACTCTGGTATCTGCTTCTTGTGCTGTAGCCTGGGAACTCTCTCAAAGCAGTAAGCTGATTCAATTTATTTGGCTCGCCTAGATTGTTTCCCTTCTCTCAAAGATCACTATTTTTTATTCTTGATGTTTATGGTTTTGAGAATCATTGTTTCATTCATAGTGTGTGTTTTTGTTGTTTCAGGCTGGAGGATAAATCCAGTTCCTGTTTTCTGCTTTTTTTCTGCCTTGCATTAATTTTTAAAAGGAAGTCTGTTGTCATTCATATCATTGTTCCTCCTTATCTAATAGATCTTTTTAAGATTTTCTCTATTTATTGGTTTTAAGAAATTTTGTTTTGATATACCTTGGTAGCGATTCTTTTTGTTTCTTGTTATTGTGGTTTGTTCAGTTTGGAAAATTTTTTGTAAATAAATTTCTCTGTCCACACCCATCTACCTTTGAGGACTGCATTTAATGTTAAGCTAATTGAAGCTATCCCATAACTCAGTAACGCTCTTTTCATTTTTTCTTTTTTTTATCCTCTTTTTGTATAGTTAATAACCATTTATATTGCATCTGCCATTAATCCCATCTAGTGTATTTTTTTTTATTCCAGACATACAGCTTTATCTCTGAAAGTTTGATTTGGGCCTTTTTTACTTCTGCCATGTCTACTTACATCTTATGTTGCCATATGCCATTTCTAATTTATGCAATGTAATTATAAAAACTTTTTTAATTTCCTTGTCCACTAGTTCTATCACATATTTTTTCTTTGTGGCTCTTACCTTGGGACTGGGTTGTTTCCTTATACATGTGCTAATGGCTTAATGGGAAACCTTTGTAGATTTCCAGAGTTCTCACTTTGTAGCTCTCACCTGTTCAATATTCTTCCCTTTGCATGTGGGAGGCACCTTGGCCTTCCTGAATGGAGACCACTGAACTTTGTTCAGATTTTCTCTGCCTGCACTGCAGCCTGCAAACTCTCTCCAGGGAGTACATTTAATTGATTGTAGAGATCACCTTATTTGCTGTCTTCTATAATTATTGTCCCCCATCTGAATATTGTTGTTTCATATATTTTGTCCACTTTTATAGTTGTTTCATATGGAAGTGTAAATTTATTCCTTTATATTTACTCCAACTTGGTTGGAAGTAGAAACCCCCAGATTGACTATTTCCTTTGTTTTTTTTTTTTTTTTAAAGATTTTATTTATTATGTCCAGAGGGAGAGAGACATCAATGTATGGTTACCCTTCACCTGCCTCCAGCCACAGACCTGGCTCTAGACCTGGCTTGAAACCTGGTTATGTGCCCCGGCTGGGAATCAAACCAGCAACCTTTGGGTTCGCAGGCCGGCCACCAGCCAGGGCTTGGTTTTTCCCTTTTTTTAAATGACTCCTTTTTTTTTTTTTTTTTTTTTTTTTAATTACCTAATGTTTTCCTTTGAATTTGAACCTCTTAATAACTTACCATGATTTATCTCTGTTTCTATTGTTCTATACTAATTTATTTATTATCCCCCCCTAATATTTATTTATTTATTTATTAAAGATTTTATTTATTATTTTTAGAGGGGAAGGGTTAGAAGCAGAGACGTCATTGTATGATTGCTTTTCACCAGCCTCCAGCCACAGAGGCTGGAGAGACCTGGCTTGCAACCTGATTATGTGCCCTGGCTGGGGAACCAAACTAGTGACCTTTGGGTTTGTAAGCTGGTGCCCTATCCACTGTGCCACCAGCTAGGGCCTATTTTAAACTGCACATTCATTTTTTTCTTTATTTTCTTTTTTAAATTTTATTAATTTACATTTTTAAAAAGACTTTATTATTTTTTAGAGAGAGGGTAAGGGAGAGAGCAGAGAGGGAGAGAGACATCAATGTATGGTTGCTTTTCACCTGCCTCCAGCTACGGACCTGGGTGGAGACTGGCTTGCAACCTGGTTATGTGTGTCCTGGCTGGGAATCCAACCAGCAACCTTTGGGTTCACATGCCAACACCTTATCCACTGTGCCACAAGCCAAGGGCACATTCATTTCTTAGGTAACGTAGTTAATTCTTTCCTATCCCCAAATTTTATTTTCCTCCATTAAACTATTTGAATGCCCAAATGACCAAAACCTTACTAATAAATATGTTATAGAGAGTAACCAAGTAACAGCAGTTATCCCAAATTGTGGTGAGAAATTAGTCTTGTGTTGATTAATCTCAAAAGCTCCCCAAAATATTGTTCTAGATTTTAAAAAATCCTCTAGCTCCCATTTTATCATCTGAAAGTAATTTTAAAAGCTTTTGGCTAATACTATCTAGGTGTTTATCTCTGTGTAATTACTAATATTGCAGTAATTTTTCTAATATTTTTAATGAAACTTTTATATTATTTTGGACTACATTGTGAGTACAGTAGGATTTTGCATAGAAATCTATGCATTATTTCTAATTTTTCATGAAAAAGTTTCCTTCCAAGTTTCAAATACACTGTAAAACACAAACCAGCTTTCATTTTTAGGCTATTATAAGGAGAATTTTAAACTTTGAAGATTAAGCATATGTACAAGAAATAGGTTGAAGAAATGTTTCCAGTGCTTTGTGACTTACTTGGCATAAACTAAGTCAGCTGCATGTATGCACTTTCCTACTCATTGAAAATGAACTACTATACACCTGAAACTTACATAATTTTATTAACCAATGTCACCCTGATAAGTTCAATAAAAAGTAAAAAAGTGAAAATTAATTACTACAAATTAAAGAATAGTGAATTGTAGTTTGTCAATAATTGTCTGAGAATATGGACTTGGAGTTTGAATTTTTCTTTGGCACCTATGCCTATTTCCTCCTTTCTGTGATTTTTTTCAGCTCCCATGGCTTATTATAGATCTTCTTTTTCCCTGTCTGTATTTATTTTTATAACTCCATTTTGTCTGAATTTATCTCTTCTCAGCCCTGAATCTTACCATTTTGGAGAATATGGTTTTTGTGATGGTAGGGTTTTCAAGTGTTGCTAATGTTTGCCTCTGGGATAAAGGAAGGTGTGATTATAGGCAGGTGGAAGAAATAGAGTTTGGAGAAGTGTACAACCTTAGAGGAAAGGAATAAAATTCATACTTAGGAAAAAAATGGAGTGTTTTTATATAAAGGACAAGTAGTAATCAATAATAACTATTTGGGTTTTCTGTCTTTTGCTTTGTTTGCTCTGGTTGGGTTTTCTGCTAAAATTCTTACCAATGCTATAAGAAATAATTTACATTAGAACTGTTATTTAGACTCAGTTACATATAACATCTTTGTCAGTAACCTGAAAGCAATAACTAAAGTCCTTAAACTATAAGAAATCTAATCTAAGAAATCTTATACTTGAAATTTTACATATTAGGAATGTAAACTTTTGAATAACAAATTCAAATTAATGTATCACAAAATATGTAACTGCTAATTTTTAAGGTTTTGGTTACCTTTTCTTAATAATTACAAAATGATATGCTTATATAAAACCTGATTTAAAATTATGAAAGATGGTTTTGATTATGCTAAAAAATTAGTATATGTCATCTGGCATTGGTACTTCTGTCATGAAAAGATTTTAAGAAGGTTCAAGTGAAGGTGAATGAATTTGTCTTGCAATGCTAAACTAAAAGAAATTTTTAATAACATAACAAGAAAGATAGCAATTACTTTATTATATATATTTGAGATGCACTACCCCATCAAACTCTACCCCAAAAAAGTTCCTTATAGTTGAAGAATATTTTTTTTTGCACTTCAAAAAAAATTTTTTTAAGATTTTATGTATTATATTTAGAGAGAAGGGTAGGGAGAGGCAGAGAGGGAGAGAGTCATAATGTATGGTTGCCTTTCACCTGCTTCCAGCTAGAGGACCTGGCTAGAGACCTGGCTTGCAACCTGATTATATGCCCTGGCTGGGGAATCAAACCAGCGACCTTTGGGTTCGAAGGTTGGCGCCTTATCCACTGTGCCACCAGCCAGGGCCTATAGTTGAAGAAATTTTAATACAATATTGTAATTACCTAAACTCATTGCTTTCAATGTTATTAGACCATAGAAAAAGACCTTGTAATGTCAGTTTTTCAAGCTATATTATTTTTTTATTTTTTTATTTTTTTCATTTTAAACAAGAAGTTTATTTAAACAACAAAGACGCTTGACTTGAAGGGAAAACTATCTAGGATTCATTTCTTTTAATTTATCCCTACTTAAAGACAGGTTGCCCTACATGTAACAGCTACGTACAAAAAAGTTATAAAATTGTCCTTGGTTTTACAATGATAAATGAAAAACATTAAAATTCTCCAATCAAACAAAGTATGCAAGGATTTTTATGTTGTTCTTTTTTTTGTTAAACAGCGAGAGCAAAATAACTTACTGGAATAGAAAGGTAAGAGCTGAATGAGCATGCCACTGTGGAGAAAGGGGGTGTTTTCACAGAACCAGCATTTGCCCCATCCCTTCTCCATCTGATGTCAATCAAACGTTACCATTGGCCATTTCATTTTAAAAAAATGCAAATGCTTGTGCACATACATCAGTTACTTTATGTACAATAAAGGAATGGGGAGAGGGACAATGAAAGAAGAGAGAAAACTATACTGTAGTAGTCAGGATGTGGCGGAACCAAATTGCAGTTTTCTAATCGAGAATGTCTTCTTGGTCTGGAAGAGCAGAGTTCTGAAGTACAGCAGCAGGTTCCTTTCTAGTAGACACCGCCTGTCTGCTGCTGGAACACGTCAATTGTATCTTCATCCTCCATTTCCAACTGTGCAGGTGTGTCTGTTTCATTGATTGGCTGTCCATCAAATCGGAATCTGATCTGCCTCATTGACAAACCCTGTCGTTCACAATAGGCTTTCGTTAGTTTACTAAGTGGTGTATGCCTCTTAATCTTAAACTGCACCACAGAACCATCCTGCCCCGCCACCTTCAAATTAATATGATCGTTGTTCTCAGTCTTGACGCCTTCCTTGGGCTTTTCGTCAGCCATGGCGAGCGCCGGGGTCTCCTCAGCTGCCGCTTACAAAAGAGGTACCGGGTCCACACCGAACGAGCGCACAGGCAGCACCAGGAGCGGCAGAAGAAGGAGGTGGCTCAAGCTATATTCTTATGAAGCTATATTATAGTGAAATACTTTGTCAGAGTAAGGAAACTGATACATTTTTTAAAATGTAAGATATTTTGTGAATGACAATTGATTTAAGGTGTCGCAGTTCTTTCTAAAAGGTTTAGATAAAATTCAAAGCAATTTTGGAATTCATTAATCTTTATAATATAATCAGATTATTAGCAAAAAGGTAGGATGGTTGAACTGCCTTTGATTTTTCATATTATCTGTGTTCTAAGGATGGTTGAACTGCCTTTGATTTTTCATATTATCTGTGTTCTAAATTCAATTTTTGAACTCTTATGTATTGGAATTCCCATTATATTGATCATCATTTGACTTTTCTCTTTTTTTTTTTTTCTGTACTCAAGTATTTGACCATTCTGTTCTGGACTGCTTCATTAAGCCTTTATATAAAAATGTCCTTGCAGGTGACCTTAACTATTACATTTATAAATTAAAAAAAAAAGTAAAATGAGAAATATATTTTTTCCTACCTGGGGCATTTCATCTTTGTGTATATTCCTGACATTTGGTATATACACATCTTGGTCATGCATAGGTTTAGAATTTTATGTGTCAATTTGACACTCCTTCATGTAAAGCCCAAAACAATGTGGTAAAGAGGCCTTTCTTTAACTTGGAGTGTTTGTATAGATACAAGAAAAAGACGTTATGTTGCTTCTTAATATTAGCATTAAAATACAATTTTTACCTTTAAACAATTTTCCATATATTATTAATGTTCAGTAAGTCACACAAATGATTATTGTTCTTCTTTAACAAGGACAATCTTTGATTGTTGCTAGAAAAGTTTAAAATTGAGAATGTGATTATAGAAATTCTATTTGTGTTCATTTCCAGTTTGTCTAGAATTCTTTTTTGGCAGGTAAAATTCTAACAGTATCATTTTTTAGTGATACTAATACTTGGTGATTTTTATAGATAAACACTTCATTCAAAATGGGCAATTTACTCCTATATTTCTGTAATTTTTTTTAAGCCTTATTTTTAGCAGCTATCAAAAATAAAACTCTAAGGTGGGGAAAATCTATAGAATATTAAAGTTATTTTTAGTTAATGAGCATAATCTTTTTACTTGCTAGAAATAAGATAGCATTTGTTAAAGAAGCTTTGTGCGCTAAAGATAAAAATTGGAAGTTTCTGTTTTAGACTTGTGGCATTATAATGAAGGCTTGGAATTTCATGTGAAGTTGGAAACCACACTATGTGCTAATTGCTTTAGAATGGTAAGAAAATAAACATATGTATGGCACTTAGTTGTTAAGATAGTAGGCCCTTATACTGAGCCCAAAATGAATTAACAAACCATCTACAGAAATGTTTCCACTTCATTTACTTTATTTATATATTTTAGACCAATCAGCAATTGCTTAGGAAAATGAAATGTTTACTAAATCTCTTTAATAAACATGATTAAGAGAGGGATGATTTATAAATATTATGACAGCAGTGTACATTTTTATGTGCTAGTTGTCATATCTTTGAAACTGTATATAAACTGGACATAAACAGTTCAGTATCTGTAGAAGTGTATCTGTTTTTCCAACATATTTTACTGTACACATAGAAGCTGTATAGCTTAATATAGTTTAACCCATATGTTCTGTTGTCTCTATCCTTCTAGGTAAATAAAATTGGATTTAATCTTTTTATAATAGCTTTATTGACATATTCATATACCGTAAAGGTCACCCATTTAAAGTGTACAATTTAGTAATTGCTAGTGTATTTACAAAGTTCTGCCTCTATTACTATAATCTAATTTGAGAACATTCACATCCCCACAAAAAGAAACTTTGTAACATTAGCAGTTACTCTCTGTGGTTCCTGGATTCAATAATTTTTTAATCATTTTTTCAATTTCAGTTGTAATACAATATACTGGTTTTAGGTGTACACCCTGGTGAACAGACATTATACAGCTCTTCTAGTGATCATCCTGATGAATCTCACACCCATCTGACTCCATACATGGCTACCAGAACATCAGTGACCACATGCCCTGTGCTGTACTTTATATCCCATGACTATTTTGTAACAACAAACTTGTACTTCTTAATCCCTTCACCTTTTTCATCCGTTCTCCCAATGACCCTCCCATCTGGCACCATCAAATAGTTCTCTGTATCTATCTGTGAGTCTGCTTCTGTTCTTCTTGGTCATTTATTTTGTTTTTTTAGATTCAGTTGTTGATAGATAATGTATTTATTGCCATTTTATTGTTTAGATATTTTCTTCACCTTCTTCAAGAAGACTCTAACGTTTCACTTAATACTGGCTTGATGGTGATGAACTCCTTTAGCATTTGGGACCTATTTCTTTGTCTCTGCATTTTGGCAGCTTCCCTAAGTTTTCTTCTATGTATTAGATAGAGCTGCTACATCTCCTGGACTTGGGAGAAGGGGCCTTGTGTAGTAGGTGTCCTGTAGAGCTCAAAGACCCAGCCGTCTCAGTCACCCCAGCTGAGCATCCCAGGTTTGCCCTGTATGGGCTGTGGTAGTTGAGCATGATTTCTGTTGGCATCACTGAGAGAGTACAGTGGAAGAAGACCTGCTGTGCAAGAGCCGGCCCTGTGGAGCAGGACTTGCTTTGGTGGGGCTTTGGGGCTCACCATATCCTCCCCTTGAGTTATCACTTGTGGAGGTGTGGTATGGTTGTTATACTGAGTGGTCAGAAGCTATCTACTGGGTGCTCTGGCCCTGGGGCCTTCCAGGAGGTACAAGGTCAGCCACTGCCTGTGACCTCCCTGGGACCACCAGCATGAGTTACAAAGTAATATGGAGATGGCTGCTACTTGTGCTATGCTTGAGGGTACCCAGGAGAGGTCAAGCTGCAAACCAAGGCTTAGATGTTGCTATTGCTGGGCCTGGGACCACTTAACAAGAGGTATGGGGTACACAGAAGCCAGATGTTGCTTGTTTGAGGGATTTTTAGGCAAGTTTGAAGTGTGAGGGAGGAGGCCGTCTAGGTGGAAAAGCCACTAGCTTAGGCCCATACTTTGAGTGATATAGGATGGGGTTGGGTGAAGCTTCAGAGAATCACCATGGTGGAGCAAATTTGGCTCATGGTGGGGCAAATTTGGCTCACCATAAGCCAAATTGATGGAGGCACAGATATGGTGCCTGCCTCCCAGCACACAGTGTGTGTGTGTGTGTGTGTGTGTGTGTGAGAGAGAGAGAGAGAGAGAGAGAGAGAGAGAGAGAGAGAGAGAGATGGAGGGGGGGGTGTCTTAGAAAAGAAATAATGGCATCCGCCAGCACTTTTGTCTATCATAATGCTCCCCCTATCCCCCACCCCCAGCTTTTGCCATGAAGCCAAGACAGTTCAATTCCTCCCCCCACTCTCCATATATTTCTGGTGCCTATTAAGCTGCTGTTCCAGCGCTGGAGCTCAGAGGGAGTGAATCTGAGTAAGCGAATGTATGCCTTTTAAGAGGAACTGCCTGGACCTGGCTGGGTAGCTGAGTTGGTTAGGACATCATCCAGATACACCAAGGTTGTGGATTTGATCCCCAGTCAGGGCATGTACAAGAATCAACCAATGAATGCATAAGTAGGTGGAGTAACAACAAATTGTTGTTTTTCTGTATATAACAGTTTCTCCACTAGGTAATAGGCCTTATTTGACTCTAATCTCTTGATTTTTATCATGTGTTTTCTTTTTACTCCTTGAAAATAGCTTCTGGCAGCTATAGGGAACCCTTTAGATTGCTAGGACATAGTCATATTCTTATTTTCACTGATATCCTAATAAGGAAAATTAGTAAATACTAAATAGCTAAAAATATTCTGAAGGATAGGTTGCTGCTTTTCCAAATTACATTCCTTTCATCTTTTATACAGATTTTTGGCACAAGGTTCAAACTTGTGAGAAACCCTTGAATACTTTTCTCTGTAACTCCCATCTTCTCTTATAATATCTTCACCTAAACATCTTTAGTCCAACCTCCCAATCCTGTTCAATTCTGCTGTCCTGACTGGTCATTTTGTGTATTCATTTTTCTAAGTATTTATTTTATTTTATTAAGAATTTAAGATCACCTTGTATCATTATATTGTTAAATTTAGAGACATTATAAAAACAGTCACAATCAAGTAAAATATAAAATGCAGAAGAACCCACCAAGCATTATTAGTTCATTTTTTCAGAAAGATACACATATAATAAAGTAAAAGAGCATGGTATTCCATTTTTCAGCGCTCAAAAATAATTATTTTTATAGATATGTAGCTTCTTATAAGGCTAATGCTTGACATCTATAAAGAGTAAATTGAGTCTTTAAAATATTATTTTGCTTAGAAGTTTCAACTAACATTTCTCAGGTATATTGATATGCTTAGTGTACTGGTTTTTAATCTTTTTGAGTTTTGAATTCTCTCAGAAAACTTCCATTTGCTTATAAAACTTGCATATAATTTTTTGAAGTTCATATATTTTAAAATGCTTTTTGCTTATTCATGGTCAAGAACCTCTGTCATAGTAAACAGTGAATTAAGTTGGTATATATTTACATATTAGAAAATGTGGAATTTTTGAAATTCTGTTCTGGATTTTTAAAACTTTTATGATTGTGAATGTATGCTTGTTTTCTTATATCAACCAAGAATTGGTTTTTGTAAAAATATATTAAAGTGGGGAATCAGCCTCAATGGTGAAATGATGTGGTTTAGTGCCAGCAATGAGCAGTTTTATAAAATCATTGAAATATATTTAATTCCTTTGCTCTTTTCTAAAAATATTTTAACTACTTGAATGTAACTGAAGACCTTATCATGCTTAGGGCTCCTTTGTAAGACCCACTAATGTCATTTTCATTTCAGGCTGTCAAGGTGTCCATTGTGATGTTTTCAGGTAGACTACAGTATTTTAAGTTCCTCAGATGAGCTGAATTTAGGCTGTACTTTGTGGGAAGTTTTTATACAGTATATAGACAATAAGAATCAGAATGTCCACTGACTTATTAGTTTCACAGATGCTTCCATAATACTTAGTGTACTCTTGGGTATATTAAATTATCATATCCTGACAGCAATTCTGAAACATGCCAGTCTTAAAAAGCCATATTTCTGAGAATTAAAGCAAGGTATCAGTGAACCATATCTGACATGCTATGTTAATTTCCATAACTATCATTACTGAGGGAGATAGTATTTCTAAAGCAAGAAGAAGCTTGATGAATCTACAAGTAAAAAGTGGCAAAATATCCACGTTATCTCTGCATTTCCAATTATGAAGTCTGATTTCCTTCAATCTCAACTGAATCATTTTAGAAGTAATGATAGCATCTTTTTCTTCTTATGGATTATAAAATAGTTAAAGTGTACAATATATCGAAACAATATTTTGAATTATTTGGTTTTCATGTCTAGTGTTCATGTTGTGCATGAAAACCTCATTCTGCCATCTCATAGAATTATTTGCACATTCACATCATTTTTGCCTTAAGTAGAAAAGAAACAGCTGACAGATACATAGGTTAATTTGCTTTTAAAAATTGCAGCTAAATGTTCTGTGATTCTTTGCATGTAGGGGCTATTTTGTAGAGAAAGAATTTGTCCAGCAACATTTGAGGGACACTGGCCTTTTGTACCCTTTCCTAAATAAGCTTCAGCAGAAACCTGTCAACTCAAGAATGAAATATTTCTATGTAAATTCTCGTTTGCAAATTATTGATAATGAAAGGAGCACCTTTTTAATCTTTATATCGCCTTTCCCCTCAACACAGCTTTTAGATTGTAGATAAACTTCCCAGCTCAGTAATTAACTGAGCTCAGTCATTGCACCCCATATCATGTGATTTTTTCCAGCGGAATACATTATTAGAGCACTTACACAGCCAGTCTAGCTGCAGCAGCCCAGGCGGCAACAGCAGTGCCATTTTTCACAAAGAAAATGTTGAACAGGAGCCAAATGTTTGGTGGCAGTCTGTTGCTAGGAAATCAAGGTCCTGAGGCGATTAATGACAAAGCAAGCAATAACAAGAAGGCAGAATTACAGATTTAAAAGAGAAAAAAGTGGTTGGTGTTATAATTACCCAAAGAAATCCGCACTCATTAAATTGGCTGTTTTTATGATTGACTTTAATTGGAGGTTAGCTCAGATATTTAGCTCCTTTCCCACCCCTTTAAACACACACAGGCACATAATCTGTAGAACTGCAGACTTGTTTTTCTAAGCATTGAGAGGAGCTTGCCCTGTAATTTGATCCCCACTGACAGATGCATTTTCTATGCTGCCATTTTGAATTAACCTATTGTAGAACAATTTTCTTCAGCCCTGTTGAATAAAACATCCAGTCTGATTACCTCGATGGATTTGATAGAGTAAAAGAATGTACTTATCATTGAAGTAGATTGTTTGCATGGACTCTACTGATTTTAAACTCTGCCAATAAGCAAATCATTTGTAATAAATTTTCCAAGAAATTTGTGGGGAAAAGATAATTAAAGTCATCCTTTTATAGTTTAATGTTTGGTCACCTGCATGGAAACAGTATTATTCTTATAAAACAGTGTTATTTTTTCCAATAAGATGTTCATATGCATTTAAAATTTTTTTCTAAATCTTCATTTAGACTGTTGATATTTTTAGAAATAGAATCTTATCTTTTTGTGCTTTAAAATGACCATTCTTCCTACCCATGAACAGTATTTTAATTACAGGATTCAATTGATTCAAAGTACCCTATTGTGAAAGTATTATGTCACTAAAATGATTTTTTAAATCTGAATGTTTAATCAATCTTTGATGTGATTTTTCAAGAAAATTATTATTTTATTTGAATTTTGTAGGGTTTGATAAAGCATATTACCAAAAAAGCAGTGATCAAGCTTTCATGTACAATGCCAGAGGAAGCTTCACAGTTTATTTACCTTTCAGAAGACTTAAAAATAAAGTTACAAGATGCCACTTCTCTCCAGATTTTTAATAAACCTTGGAACAAAAGAGCTAAGCGCAGTCTATCTGACAATAGCACACACTGCTAATCAGGTGCCAATGCCAAGCTGTCTGCTTTGTTAAATACTTAGCTTCCTAGAGGCAGGAAGACAGCTGCTATAAGTATGATGAAATTTGGTAGTTCAATCTATTTTTACTACCCTTGGGCTACAAAGATACTGTTAATTTAGACCACCCCAATTGGTACACTTTGGGGAGTTTTTTTTTAAAGAGTTTGTAATTAAAATGATAAAACATCATTATTACATTGAAGACCCTCTGTAAGTTATACATTTGGCAGATACCTACTGAGATAACCCCAGCATGTAATTTACAATGATGTAATGATTATAATTGCGTTTTAGAGAAAAAAAAGGAGGAACTCTAGGAGACAAGTGCCTCTGTTAGAAGAGTTTTGAGATCTGCTTCTATTTCTTTTAAATCTCCTCTGTCCCCAAATTTCTTACTGTAGCAGCCATAAACATTAAGATACTATCCTGGTAGTTTTTAAAACGTTATCAATACAGACACCACCACCAGGGGGAGAAAGCTAAACTAAAAGTCCTTAACTGATGGAGATAATTCCAGCAAGTAGGCTATTCTGCTTAGACCTATACAGTTAACCACTTTCCCAGATGACGTTACCTTTGGGAATATGATTCTCAAATTGTATGTGAAATCCGTATAGACTTAACACGCCATTTAAATTAGAGTAAAACGAAAACTTCCGAACTTCACGTTGTATTTTTCAAGAGTGCAAATAAGCAACCTGAAGAATTTTTTTTTCTTATCTTTAGTCAATTTGAGAAGCAATTTTTCTGAAATTGAATTCTTTAGATCTATGACACACAGCTAGCATAGCTTAACTACTAAGACCATGTCATTACATAAATTGATGAGCAAGTTGAATAATCTGTGAAGATAGTTTTCTAATTTGTTGTCTCAACAGTGTAGTTTTTGTTTTTAATTTTTATTAATTAAAAAATAATCCTCACCCAAGGATATGTTCATAAATTCCAGAGGGACAGGAAGGAAGAGAAGGCAGGAGGGAGGGAGAGAGACAGAGAAAGAGAAAAATCGATGTGAGAGAGAAATATCATTGATTGCGTTCTGTTCATGCCACAAAGCCTTTTGGTGCTGGAGATGATTCTCCAACCAACTGAGCCTCTCTGTCAGGGCTAATTTTAGTTAATAGTAATACACCAAAGTTGATTTCTTAGTTTGGACATATGTTCCATGCTAATATAAAATGTTAAAAAATTAGGACAAAGTGATGAGGGGTATATGGGAACTCTAGCTATTATGTTGGAGTTTTTCTGTAATTCTAAAAATATTCCCAAATAATAATTTCATTTAAAAACAAAAAGACCTATGTATCCACCACATGTCTTAAGAAACAGAACATTACCAATGTCTCTGAATGTCTTTGTGCCCCTCATGATCCTATGTTCCTCTCCACCCCAAAGGTAACCATTTATTTTGAATTTTATGGTTATCCTATGCTTTTCTTTATAGCTTAACCGCATACGTATCCCAAATCATTCTACCACATCTCTTTATCCATTACATAGTTATCCTTTCTTTCTCATCTTTGCTACATTCTGGATCATTTCTTCAGGTCTACCTTCTGATGTTTCTGCCTTTTAAGCAGTGTCTAAGTGTCTAATATTCTTTTATCTCTTTTTTGAGTTTTAATATTCATTATTTGATCTTTCATTTTCATTTTTTTCTCTCAAATCTGCTTCTTGTTTCACTATTTTGGTAAACTGTCACTCCTTTCTCCTATGTATAATCCTTTCACTTGTTTAACTATATTAAACTTATTTTTTATTTTGTGCCTCATCAGGTACTTAAAACTTTTGAAGTTCTGATTTTGTTGTCTGTTGTTTCAGCCAGTTCCCACTTAGGCTGCCTTATTTTTCGTGTGTGAGCTCATATTCATTATTTGTTGTAATTTCTGAGGCTACAAAAGGATTTACATTTCAATCTGCCAAAAGCCTGGGGATACTGTTAACCTGGAAACATAGTGAAATCAATTTTAGGCTTAAAGTTTTGTGACCTGCATAGGTAGCATGAGTTCCAGAAACATAAACTTACATGAGGGTGGGTTTGTAGTTAAATTTCCAGGGAATATACTTTTGCCTCCACCCAGCATCAAGTTTAAAACAGGCAAATTTTCTCACTGATTCTTTTTCTGGTATAATTCGATTTCACTCTTACACTAAATGTGCAGCTCTTTAAAGTCCCAGCTTTGTGAAATCTCCAACTGGACTGACTATTTCAGTATACCTAGGATTTCTCTCCTAAACCTTGGGCTCAGTAGTGTGCTGGCAAATATTTTAAAACTGACTCTTATGAGAAAAAAGTAAAAAATAAGTCCGGATTTGTAATATTTTTCCAATTTCATACTCGTATGATGGCTGATTTCAGGCTACCAGCATAAAGTCACTGAACATGAATTTGGGTAAAGATATGTATAGTTAGCTTAACACAAGCTGGCTCCAGCACACCACTGCCTGCTCTGTGCATAGCTTTGAAAACTGAAGCACAATTCATGGAGTTTGGCATTTCCCAGAGTGAAAGACATTTGAGTATTTGCTTACCTCCCTGTATTTCCATATTTACCTTGTTTTAGTCATCTGAGTATTCTGTGTCAACCCAACAATATATTTCAAAACAAAATAGGTGATTTTATATTTTGTTTATTTTACCCCGCCATTTGTTGTTGTTCCCAGCAAAAGGGCTATGTTATGATGCGAAAGTCAGTTTTACTGCCAGAAATAGAATTCCTCCTTATCGTTACAAATACATATTGTTTTTATTTTTTGTTGTAAATATAACACATGATGATTACATTAAACTTGAGAAATATAAAAAGGTACAAAGAATATTAAAATCCCCATAATCCCTTCACATGTGTTTATTCTTTGTACATGTGTCTCTTTGAGTTTTTATATAACTTGCATCCATAGTATACTATTTCATAATATGATTTTTGTTTCTTAGTAGTTAATGTTTGCTTATGTAATTAAACATTCCTCACAATATTCCCACACCTAATTCACATGAGAGTGAAGGTAAAATTCTGCACAGATAAAAGTTACAGTTTAGCCCTGGCTGGTAGCACAGTAGATAAGGCACCAGCCTGCGAACCCAAAGTTCTCTGGTTTGATTTCCCAGCCAGAGCACATAACCAGGTTGCAAACCAGGTCTCCAGCCAGGTCCATGGCTGGAGGCAGGTAAAAAGCAACCATACGTTGATGTTTCTCTCCCTCTCTGCCTCTCTCCCTTACTCTCTCTCTGGAAATAGTAAGTGAAATCTTTAAAACAAAAAGTTATAGTTTATCTAGTAATCCAGTTCTTGTGGCATATAAAAATAATTTTGCTAATATTATTTATTGCAGCATTATTAATAATCACAAATATTATAAATTATATAAATAACCAACCAGAAGTTTTGTTGAATGAACAGATATGGAATATTTTTTTAGGAGATAATTACATAAAAAGGAAAGCATAAAAGAGCATATATATGTATGCAAGATAAACTGGCAAAATTTTAATAAAGCAACATACCACGAAAGTGTTATATTTTGAAATGAATTTATTTTTATATATAAATACATAAACAGTAATTATTTTTAAAATTGTTTTGAAAAAGTCTCCATTTGCTGCAATAATAGACTCGATTCAACTTGGGAATCTTGAGCACGCTTTAATTAACTTTTATTTATCCATGGACATCATAATGTTTTCAGTCTTAGCTTTAACAGCCTCTTTATTCGAACAAGGTTGTTTATTAACTTCTCTCTCACAAATGATGCATACATAATAGTCTAAAGGATTTGCATCTGGTAAACTAAGCAGCAAGATTGCCTTTGACCAGAATTAAGGAACATTGACATTGAGACATTCTTGCATATTTTTGGCATTATGTGCTGGTGCACCATCTTGTTGGAAGATAAAAACGACGTCCATTTGTGACTTGCTTCCTCCATGGTACAACTACTTCTCTCAAAACATCAAGGTAAACATCAGCCGTCACCTTCAAGCCTTGTGGAAACAAATGTGGGGTCACGATATCTCTTTCATTGCTGTCAACACCCAACACCATCACTGTAGCAAGAAATTTCATTTTCATGACAATTGGGATATTAGGATCAGCATCACACACCTTCTTCACATTGTCAACTATATGTAGAGGGATGTTATTGAAGTCCAAAATTTCCTTAGTAGTTTGCCCTGCACTCAGTCCAGACATTATGGTTGCTCTAACATCATCTTCCTTAAACATGATGGTTGCTCTCAGAATTTAATGCTTTGTATCTGAAACAATGATGTTAAAGCATAACCTTAGAAACATATTTTGCAAAATTAGTAAGTATGTGAAATAAGGAGATGCAACATTATTGCCAATTTATTGTGCACTCCCTGTATAGCTACTTTTTTTACATAAGAATAAGGGAAAATAAAAATTTCAGATATGCAGTATAGATAAAGCAGAAAATAATAAAATCAATAACCCACACAAGGTAAAAGGATGAGATAGGGTAGGGCATGATACTTCATGGAGTATATTTTTGGGATACCTTTCAAATTTTAATAGCCTGCTAATATTTCACCTTTTCAAAGGGTTAAATAAAAATATAATCAGTAGGGGAGGGGACCTAAAACTGTAAGCAAACTGATACAAATGAACTTTTGTCAAAAGTAAAAAAAATACTACAACTGTATGGAAAATAAAAAAGAAGGGAAAGGAAGAAGGGAGAACTAATCCAAACAATTTATGAGCACAGTATTAGACTGTCCTCAGTTTGGGGCAGAGTAGGAGAGGAAGAAACTGTTACAAATAAATATGAACTTTTTTTTTGTAGGTTTATTTTAGTGGAATGGGAAAACTAATTCTGAAACTATTTTGAGCAAATGACTAAGTTAGTGTACATTGTGAAGAACCTGTGTTCTTACTGTGGAAAGAAGGACATATATAAATATAGAATGGGAGAAGACAGGAAAGAATACTGTGGGGGCGGATTGGGTTAAAAGTATCTGTGTAAATATATACATTTATGTGTATCAGTATATGTGTGTATTTGGATATGTGTATGTGTATATGGATATTAATGCATATTTCCCTAGCTCTGTTGCCAAATGGTCAAAGAAGCAATGTTACTGAAACAGTAATGATACAACTAGCACAATTACTACTTGGAGGGGAAGAACTTTATGAGACTGTAATAGTAGATGGGAAGGAGAGAGAGGGGAAGGTATCTTGCTTACAGTAGAATGCCAGAGGTTGATTGGCAAATACGAAGGTTGTGCTGGAATTGGAAAAAAAGAAACCCACATTATTTTGCACTTACCAGGGTAAGGCTTAGATGGGCAAAAATCATCAACGCATGTAACATCTAAGAGAACACATTGATGAAGATGTTTGCATAGTCTTAAATGGTCTCCCCATAAGAATGTTTATTAATTATAAGAGAAGAGAAACAGTAATGCAGTGAAGTCTGGCAACACCTGACCTGGTGATTAAAATGATCATCATCACTGAAGGTCATAGGGTCATTTTTGCTTCCCGATGTGGTTCCCAGAGAAGGACACGGCACTCCCTAAGCAGTATTCTGGCTCAGAATGCATCCTTTCAATCTAATCACAGGGAAATGTTAGAAAAATATACACACCATAGAAAGACATAGTACTAGGAAAGAGAAATAATAAAGCACATGAGGTAAAAATGTTAGCAGGAAAATCTGGGTAAAAGGTTTATGTATATGGGTATTTCCTGTACTACTTTTATTTTGGGAACTTTTTGTACACTTGAAATTATTTCCAAATTAAAATTTAGATAAATTGCCCTTTAGTTATAGAGGAGAAATTGAAGAGAAAAACATCTTAAAGTAGCTCTGACTGGTGTGGCTCAGTGGGGGGGGGGGGGGTCCTGCAATCCAAAAGATCACTGGTTCAATTCCTAGCCAGAGCACATGCCTGAATTGCCTACCAGGTGCCCGGCCCACCTGGGGCATGTGAGAGGCAGTCAGTCGCTGTTTCTCTCACAGATTGATTTCTTTCCTTTTGTTTCTCCTTCACTTCCCCTCTCTAAAAAAAAATGAAAATAAAATTCTTTTTATAAAAGAAAAACATCTTAAAATAATCTTAGTCTACGTGGCTATAATTCACAATATATCATTAGGAAAATTATATTCATTGTGAAATGTCTTATTATGTTAACGTTATATCTCTCACTACATTAACTTATAGAAGATCTGTCCTGAAAATATCGAGCAATGCCAATATAATTAAAACAGTTTGCGTGGCTGATGCTGTTGGGATAGACTTTGTATTACCTAGAATCTCCTTGAGATTTAACACGTGGTAGTGATTTAATATGTAGTTTATACATCAAATATAGTTAATATATGTTATATATAGTTATTGTAGTTAACATAATTATAGATTTTATATGGGTAGTTAATATATAGTGATAACTTGTAACAAAATATCTTAATTCTGTCAGTTAACTTTGAACAGTTTTATATGCATGTAAAAATTAGAATATTACTTGAAGATACCTGCACAATCTTCACATGAGTTAATTATTACCACAATTTGTGTGTGTAGTAGAAGTAAGGAAGAAGAGATTAATTATATATCCATCAACTTTTTTGATTACTTTGGATTAGTACTTATGGGTTTAAATCCAAGAAAGGTCTCATGAGACAGTAAGAAAAAGGAGGATAAAGAGTACTTTTTTTTTTAATTAAAAAAAAATTTGTTTTTAAAGATTTTATTTATTGTTTTTAGAGAGAGGGGAAGGGAGAAAGACATCAATGTATGGTTTCCTTTCACCTGCCTCCAGCTATAGACCTGGCTAGAGACTTGGCTTGCAACCTCATTATGTGCCCTGACTGGGGAATTGAACCAGCAACCTTCAGGTTTGTAGGCCTGCGCCTTATTCACTATGCCACCAGCCAGGGCTCAAGAGTACTCTCTTATACAGAGAAAAATTTTTTGTGATCAACCATAATCAATTACACATATACAAACAAAGTTTGACTAGCAGTGTACTCAAACTTAGTAAGTATATCTTTGAAGGGCATTAATTTGTTTATTCAACAAATACCAAGTACTTATCATGTGCTGGGTAGTATTTTAGGCATTCAGAATGTAGCTGTGAATAAGGCTCATATGCTAAAATAGACTATATCTGACAATATTCTCTGAAGAATGATTACTAATAATAGGTAATGTATCACTCGGTGCCACATCATTCTAAGATATTTACATATATTAATTAATTTGAGATAATTGAAGTTTCATATGCAGTTGTAAGAAATAATACAGAGAAATTTCATATACCCTTTACGTAATTTCCCCCAAAGGTAACTTATACAAAACAACACACAGTACAATGTGTGTATAGTAATGACTATACACAATATTAATATAATCCAGATACCAAACATATCCATGATAAGAACCCATCATTTTCTTAGTTCGGGAGCTATAATATTACCATAGACTGGGAGGCTTAAACAATACTAGAAATTTATTTCTCAGTTCTGGAAGCAGAGCAGGGTGACAGCATGGTTGAGCTCTGATGAGGAGCCTCTTCCTGGCTTATAGATGGCCACCTCTGGCTGTAGCATTAATGGTGGCAAGAAAGGATCTCTTTTATTATAAGGGCAGTAATCTCCTTCATGAGGGCTCTGCCTTCATGACATAATTAACTACAAAGATCCCCACCTCCAAAAAATCATCACATTGGGGATTAGGGCTTCATAATATGGATTTGGATAGAAACATTCAGCTCATAGCACCCTTCATAGCCACATCTGTTCCCTTCTGACCTTAGTCCCTGGTAACCCCTAATCTGTCCTCCATTTATGTAAATTTGTCATTTCAAGAATGTTGTATAAATATAATCATAGTCATCTATTAAGGTTTGCTTTTTTCACTTAGCATAATCCTCTGGAGAGTCATCCAGATTGGTGCATACTTCACTAGTCCACTCCTTTTTATTGATAAATAGTGTTCCATGGTATGGTGTTGTCACAAGTTATTTAATTATTTCCTCACTGAAATATATGTAGGTCATTTCTATTTTGAGGCTGTGTCATTTGTTTATATTTGTTTTCATATTCTTCTGAGCTGTTTCTAAGTTTTATCCATCACATTCTTCTACCTCTCAATAAATAGGATTAGGAATGACTTTCTGGTAAGGTGACATTGAGAAGAGGCCTGAAGGAACTAAGGGGGAAAGCCATATAGCTATTTGGAGAAAGCACATTTCAAGCAGAGGGAGCAAGTACACATGCCTTGAGATGGGAAAATGCCGGGAGTATTTGTGGCACAGAAAGTAGGACAGTGAGCCACGCAGCAGGAACAGGAGTTGAGCTCTGAAAGGCAGCTGTGAGTCAGATCTGTAGGTTTTCAGTTTTTTCCACAGATTTATAGGCTTTATTTTTTTCCCAATGTGAGATAGGAATTGATGAGTTTGAGTAAGAGCGTGGCATATTCTGCATTATATTTATTGACTTTCTAATAGAGAGAAATAACTGATTTGTTGTTCTTATTTATGCATTCATTGGTTAATTCTTGTATGTGCCCTGACCTAAGATTGAACTCAAAACCTTGGCATATTGGGATGATGCTCTAACCAACTGACCTACCCAGCCAGGGCCCTCTGAATTATATTTTAAAATCGCTGTAGCTTCTGTATGGAAAATAGATGGCACACGAGCAAGGGAGACTAATTAGGAGGCTTATTACAATAGTACATGCAGTGCATGATGCTGGCTCGCACTAACAGTGGAGGTTTTCAAGATGGGTCAAATTCTGGTTATATTTTGAAGTAGGCCTCACAAAAATTTCTGATGGATTGCTTGTTGGATATAAGAGGAGGCAAGAACCAATCAATAGACCAACTTAGAATGATAAATGGATAGTCACCTTATCCATTTATTGTAGGAAATTTAATTATCACATAAAACCAATTATTTACATACATTTACTTAATCAGCAATTCTCTATGTATAAAAAATTTACATTGGAATCTAGTATCTCTATGATGACATAGAGTTAGAATAAGGGGAATTGAATAAATTAATCTTTAGTATATTTTAATTTTTTTGAATATGATAAATTTATCTCATCAATAGCAACTGAAAAAGTCCACTGACCAAGGCTTCCTGAGCTCTTCTTCAATAGGTAGCATTAACATTTGCCTTTGTTTCCCTTTCATAAGCTAACAACACTAACACCACTCTTAACCTCAACATAATCTTTCTCTAGATTTATTAACATAGTCAAACAGGACAGATTACATATCTTGTCTTATTTTGTTGTTGAATGGTTACCTAAAAGGCAAATATTAATTAATGTTCCTTATTTCCATGTTAATTGAGGGATGTCTCCTATGATATCCTTGTATGGCAACAGTGATACTGTTTTGACTGTAGACAAGATTTTTTTATTTGGATAATTTTAGCACTATATAACTATCATTAAAACTTTGTTTAATAATATATAACTTATCTGAAATTGTCAAGTACAACAGTGAATCATGAAATATTAAGTGGGACCTTCTTTAAATTTTATTCTTTCAGATGTAACCATATAGAAATTTTTCAAATTCCTAGTCTTCTTTCTTCATCAATTCAATGACTATAATTCAGTTTTTCTTCATGTTTCTAGGTCATTATCTACAGTTATTTATTGGGCTGTTATATGAGTCTATAGATGCCTATGGTACATTTATTTGCTTTTATTTTAAGTAGCTCAAAACTGCTATGTATTTTGAGTCCATATAGATACTTTGTAATCATTTTATCACTTCTGGAACTGGTAATGTATCATCTCAAACAACCTCCTTAGTCTAATTTTTTAAAAAGATTTTATTCATTATTTTCAGAGAAAAGGGCAGGGAGGGAGGAAGAAAGGGATAGAAGCAGCAATGTATGGTTGCCTTTCACCTGCCTCCAGCTAAGAACCTGGCTGGAGACCTGGATTACAACCTTGTTATGTGCCCTGGCTGGGGAACTGAACCAGCGACCTTTGGGTTCACAGGCTGGCGCCATTCCACTGAGCCACACCATTCAGGGCGCTTAGTCTATAAATTTTTAAGGTATAAAAAATCTAATTTGATAGGTTGCATTTTTAGGAGGAGAGAGGAAATAAAATGAGTACTAAATATTTAGACATTTGACTACTCTGGGATCTTTTTAGCTCCCTGGTTCTCTTTTATACTTCGCATTCCTGAAATTTTCTTTCTACAAAGTGACTCAGCAATAGTTCTGTGCATCTTTTGGTTGGAACTCTTTTGGTTCAATGCAGCAAATACTGCCCATTAATTAGCAACCTGACATAGATTTATTCTGTTGATGAGAAAAATTAGCAAAATGGATCATTTGTAAGAGTTTAAACTGCCAACAGTGCATCAAAAATGTCATAATTTCATTTCATTAAGAAATTTACATACACAACATATTTTACAGTGCTCATTCATGATGAAAGTCTACTTCTACACTGTTTGTGTTTGAAAACATTCAATAGCCAGTCTTAAATTTTAAAAATTTAATTGAATGCTTAAAGAATTACAAGTGTTCCTTTCCTTAGCTCCAGTGTTAACCAGAGTGCTTTTCTAAACTGCTGAGAATGGACTGAAGATTTTGCTGAGGGCTGTAGATACTTATCTGCCTAATTGAGCCATCATTTGTTGACATGAAGAAAAAACCACGTGACCTGCTTTAATACATTTCTCAGTAACAGCAGGAGGTTAGAATTGTAGTTCATCCAAGAGTAAAACCAGCAGCCAGTATTATTAAACATGTGAAAATAGCACTCGTTAAGGAATGGTTTTAGTAAAAGAATAGTTATATAAAAGCATATTATATAAACAGTATAGTAAGTGACTTTTAAAAATTATTTTGGCTCCAAATGTCTTAATCACTTATGTTATTTATTTAATAACTATTTGCTGATGTTTACAGTTGCTTGCTATGTTAAGGGAATTATTAATTGGTCAAAATCGATTAGTGTAAGTTGGTAAAATTTGAAATGGGTGCTGTATGATGCAGTGCTAAGGAAATAAAGTATTACTGACAGTTTTTGAATAGGTAAGAAAGTAGTATGATTAAAACTGCTGGCTACATTAGTCTAGGTCAAGGTAAGAGAGTATAAGGACCTTAACCAAGATACCAGTAAAAAAGCAGAAGATACAAGAGTCTTTGGAAAGAACTGTGTGTTGCAGACTAAAACAAGTTAGAGATTACCATCTCAAAAATCATGAGAGAATCGTGGCTTCATTTCCAGAGAAAGAAATGATTGTCCAGATACACGAGTTTGATTCAGGATATGTTGAAATTGAAATGCCACAGAGATACCCATAAGTGATCTAAAATGCAATTCTAGTTCTTGGGAAGTTAGAGCTAAAGGTACGATTTGGGAGTCAGCTGTATGATTGATTTGGTAAAGCTTCTGGAGTATTAAGTTACCAATGAGAAATAACATATAAAGAATTACAAAAGCAGCATTTTGGGGAATGCTTTCTAAATGGTGAAGGAAGAAATTAAAACCAAGAGAGGAGTTAGAGAAGGATGGTTATGAAAGATAAGAATTTATCACTGAGTGAACCAACTAATAGACTTTGATATACTACTTGAGGAAGTAAAACAAAAAGAAACAAACAAAAAAAACATTAGCAAAATGTGGTCTAGGAAACATTTGATCCATGTCTGCAGTTAGTTAAATACAGAAATCTAGAGTAAGTATTTAGAAACATTTTAGCAAGTTGACATTGCTTTCAACATCCAATGCATGATAATTGGATTCCTCATTGAACAGGGAATGGACAGTTTCAATGTTGGGAAACACCTGCAATGAGTTTCTTGCAGTACAATTTGTGAACAAGTCATGCAAGAGAAAGTTTTGGAAGATCTATACCAGAGAGATGGTGATAGTAGGTAGATTAAACAAAGTTAAAGAGTTTGAGTGAGACAGAAGGTTTGCTTAGAGACAAAAGATTTGAGTTTGTATATTGACTGGAGAATATATGATAGAACAGCAGAGTCTGATGATACAGTATGAAAAATGATCATTAATAGAAGGAATGAGATCAATGGCATATAGATAAAGACTTTATCCTTGGAGAGGGGAAGTTTTGCTTAATATTTTGTATGTTATTTTTACTAAGTAGCATTAAATTTGATCCTCACAGGAATCTAGTGAGTTAGGTGGAGTTTAATTAATATAATTAATCCCTTTTTACATGTAAAGAAATTGGGACAAAAATTAAGCATCTTATTTATGATCATGTACTTAGAAAATGGAAATAGTTTGATGTCTAGTTCTATACTGTAATTATCATGTCTGAAAATAAGGACAGAAAATATATTTGAAGATATAATGGCTAAAAACTTCCCAAATTAATGAATAACATTAATCTACACATGCCAGAATGCCAACTAAGATAAATGCAAAGATATGCATACAAAGGGGACCCCAAAAACTGGAATTTATTCATAAAGTATGTATGTATACTTACATGTTTAAACTTCAGTCACTTCAAAATTCCCCCTTTTTGATATGATGCAATACACCTAATGAAACATTTTTTCCACTCCTCAAAAGTTTTTGAACTTGTCAATTTTGATGCCTTTTAGTCTTCCTGTCATTTTTTGTTTTATCTCTTCCACATCATCAAAACATTTTCCTTTGAGGAATTTTTCATCTAGGAAAACAAAATTAAGTCACTCAGGGAGGAATCAGGTGAATAGGGGGATGGGGCACAAGTCATGCTGTTTTTGGTCCAAAACTGCTGAACACTCAGTGAGGTGTGGACAGGTATGCACATAAATTACCCATTGTGAAGTGGGTGAAGTGTTGAATCTTTTTTTTTTAATTTAATGTTATTGTTGTTTTATTGCATTCATCCCCTTTTTCTTTCCCTCTGTCCCCTTCCCCACCCACCCACTCCCTACCAAAGTCAGTCCCACTTGTTGTCCATGTCCATGGTTCTTCCATGCTAGTTCCTTGACTAAAGTGCTCCCCTTCTTTGCCACCTCCCCCACTTTCCTACCTTTCCCCTCCCCTCTGCCCACTGAAGGTCTGTTCATTGTATTCATGTATCTGGTTCTGTTTTTGCTTGTTTGTTTGTTTTGTTCATTATTGTCCTATAATGGGTGGGATCATATGGTATTTGTCTTTCACTATCTGGCTTATTTCACTAAGCATAATACTTTTCAGTTCCATCCATGTTATTGCAAAGGGTAGGAGTTCCCTCTTTCTTTCTGCTGTATAGTATTCCATTGTGTAAATGTACCAAAATTTTTTGACCTAATCATCCTCTGATGGGCACTTAGGCTGTTTCCAGCACTTGGCTATTGTAAATAGTGCTGCTATGAACGTAGGGGTGCGTAGGTTCTTCTGAATTGGTGTTTCAGGGTTCTTCAGGTATAGTCTTAGTAGTGGAATCACTGGATCAAAAGGCAGTTCCATTTTTAGTTTTTTAAGGAAACTCCATATTGTTTTCCATAGTGGCTGCACCAGCCTACATTCCTACCAACAGTGCACCAGGGTTCCCTTTGCCCCACATCCTCGCCAACACTTGTTTGTTGATTTGTTGATTCTGACAGGTGTGAGGTGGTATCTTATTGTGGTTTTAACTTGCATCTCTCTGGTAGCTAGTGATGTTGAGCATCCTTTCATATACCTTTGGGCCCTTCGTATGTCTTCCTGTTCAGGTCCTTTGCCGATGTTTAATTGGGCTGTCTGTCTCCCTGGTGTTTATATATTTTGGATATCAAACCCTTGTCTGAGGTGTCATTGGCAAATATGTTTTCCCATACAGTTGGTTCCCTTTTAATTTTGCTGGTGTTTTTTTTAGCTGAACAGAAATTTTTCAGTTTGATATAGTCCCATTTGTTGATTTATTCTTTTGTTTCCTTTGCCCTTGGTGAAGTATATGCAGTAAACATATTTCTGCATAGGATGTCTAAAATTTTACTGCCATATTTTCCTCCAGAACCTTTATGGTGGCACTGCTTATGTTAAAGTCCTTTATCTACCTTGAGTTTATTCTGGTATATGGTGTAAGTTGGTGGCCTAGTTTTGTTTTTCTGCATGTTGCTGGCCAGTTCTCCCAACACCACTTGTTGAAGAGACTGTTTTTACTCCATTTTATGTTCTTTCCCCCTTTGTCAAATATTAATTTACCATAGAGTCTTGGGTTTATTTCTGGACTCTCTATTCTATTCCATTGATCTATATGTCTATTATGCTAGTACCAGACTGTTTTGATGACAGTAGCCTTGTAGTTTAGTTTGATGTCTGGTATTGTTATTCTTCCTACCTTGTTTTTCATTCTCAAGATTGCTGTGGCTATTCGTGGGTGTTTTTGGCTCCATATAAATTTTTGAAGTATTTTTTCTACCCCTGTGAAGTATATCATTGATATTTTAATTGGGATTGCATTGAATCTATAGATTGCTTTGGGTAGTATGGGCATTTTAATTATGTTAATTCTTCCCGTCCATGAACATGGTCTAAGCTTCCATTTATTTGTATCTTCCTTCAGTGTTCTGTAGTTTTCTAAGTACAGATCTTATACCTCCTTGGTTAAGTTGATTCGTAAGTACTTTATTTTTCTTGTTGCTACGGTAAATGGGATCTGTTTTCTAGCTTCTATCTCTGATGTTTCATTAATGGTATACAAAAATGCTTTTGATTTCTGGATATTGACTTTATATCCAGCTATTTTGCTAAATTTGCTTATTAGGTTCAGTAAGTTTTTGGTGGAGTCTACTTTTTTTTTTTTTTAATTTTATTGTTGTTGTATTACATCCATCCCCTTTTTGCTCCCCTCTGTCCTCCTCCCCACCCACCCATTCCCCCCAAAGTCAGGTGGAGTCTATTGAGTTTTGTATGTACATTATCATGTCATCTGCAAATAATGGCAGTTTGACTTCCTCCTTTCCAATTTGGATCCCTTTGATTCCTTTTTCTTCTCTGATAGCTATGTCTAGAACTTCCAAAATGATTTTGAGCAGAAGTGGAGAAAGTGGACAGCCTTGTCTTGTTTCTGATCTTAGGGGGAAAGCTTTTAATTTTTGCCCATTGGGTATGATGTTGGCTTCAGGTTTCTCATATTTGGCCTTTATTATATTGAGTTATGCTCCCTCTGTTTCCATTTTGCTGAATGTTTTTATCATAAATGGGTGCTGTACTTTATCAAATGCTTTTTCAGCATCTATTGATAATGATCATATGGTTTTTGTCTCTCATTTTGTTGATGGGGTATATGACATTTATTGATTTGTGAATGTTGTACCATCCTTGCATCCTTGGGATGAAACCCACTTAATCATGGTGTATGATCTTTTGAATGTATTGCTGGATTTGGTTGGCCAATATTTTGTTGAGAGTCTTAGCATCTATGTTCATCAGAGATATTGGCCTATAGTTTTCTTTCTTAGTTATGTCTTGACCTGGTTTTGGGATTAGAATAATATTGGCTTCATAGAAAGAGTTTGGGAGGCTTTCCTATTCTTGGAGTTTTTGGAATAGGTTGAGAAGGATGGGAGTTAGTTCTCAAAATGTTTGGTAGAATTCACCTGTGTATCCATCTAGTCCAGGGCTCTTCTGCTTTGGGAAGCCTTTGATTACTTCTTCAATTTCACTAGTTGTTATTAGGAAGTGTTGAGTCTTAAAACAAAATTCACTGAGGCTTAACATGGCCTCTCACAACACCAGCTGGTACACTGATACCTGTAGGGTTCTTAGAACACTCACTTAACCAGGGAAGCCTGTACTACAAGGGGCCTCCCTTCCAGAAGATAATTCTGGTTTTGAGGGGAACCTCCTCCTAATTCAGGTTTTGGGGGGTGCCTTTTCAAAACATTGAAAGACAGCAAAAAAGAAATTATAAAAGCAGCAAAACATTGAAAGACAGCAAAAAAGAAATTATAAAAGGAAAAATAAGTCATTGCATAATAATAAGGTTTTTTCTGCTTTTTTCATCAGGATCAATGGAGATAAAAGCAGACACTTAAAATGTAGACACCTAAAATGCTGAATAAAAATTATTAATAAATTATTTGTTCATAGATAAGCTAATCCAAGAAAATTTGTTGCTAACAGGCTTGCCTAGGAAAATATACTAAAAAAGTTCTTTAGACAGTAATTCAAATTTATATACAATAAAGAGCACCAATAAAAGTAATTATGTAAACAATTATAAAAACCAAAGTTGCATATTTCTTTTATTAACTCACTCAAAAAGCAAGTGCACACAACAATAGGTATATAATTGTGGTATTAGTTCTATAGCATATCAGGATGTAATATATATGATAATAACACCACAAAGGATGGAAACCCAAATCCACAGGTAGAAATAGAACCAGAATGTTAGGTAACAAGGGTAATATAACAAATTATGTAAATACACATTTGCCCTCCAATCCCTAAAAGACATAAAATTATGTAAGATAATACATTTGAAAAGTATTTCTAGGTTTGTGACATATATATATATATATATATATATATATATATATATAAACTCAATATGTATAATAGCACAGGAGGGAAGAGGCAATAGAGCTATATGGAAATAATTTTTCTATATTTCATTGGAATTAAGTTGATGTGAATCTGAAGTAGATTATAATAGGTTAAAATGCATATTATAAGCCTTATGATGACCAGTGAGAAAATAACTAAAAGTTATAGTTTAAAATTATTACAGGACCTATGCAAATATGTTCAACTGGTTTTTTTAAAGATCTTATTTATTTTCAGAGAGAGGAGAAGGGAGAGAGCTAAACATCCATGTGCGAGAGAAACATCAGTCGGTTGCCTCTCACACGCCCCCAACTGTGGACCTGGCCTGCAACCCAGGCATGTGCCCTGACAGGGAATCGAACCAGCAACCTTTCAGTTTGCAGGCTAGTACTCAGTCCACTGAGCCACACCAGCCAGGGCTCAACTAATTTTTGATAGAGACACAAAACCAATGCAGTGGAGGAAACATAGCCTTTTTGAAATGTTGCTTCAGGAATTGGACATCCATTGGCCACACATCACACCTTATACAAAAATCAAATCAAAAAGGATCACAGCTTTAATTGTAAAATGCAAACTATTAATTTTACCAAAAAAAAAAAAATAAGGAAGTAAATCTTTTGAATCTAGAACTAAGGAAATTTCTATCCTACATTGTACTAGAGGTTCTAACCATAGAAATTAAGCAAGAAAAATACAGGGTATCTAGATTAAAAAGAAAGAAATGAAACTGGTAAGTAGAAGTCTATCTACTATAGCCTGTCTTTATAAAGTTCATGTGTTGAAACCTAATCCCCAATGTTTTGGTACTTGAATTTGGGGCCTTTAGTAGGTGATTAGGTCTTGAGAGCAGAGCTCTCATTAAGTGGGATTAATGCTCTTAAAAACAGAAGCTCCAGAGATATTCCTTGCCCTTTCCACTACATAAGGACACAGCAAAAGTGGGACATCTATGAAACTGAAAGTGGGCCCTCACTGAACATGCGATCTTGATCTTCCCAGGCTCCAGAACTATGAGAAATAAATTTTTGTTGTTTACAAGCTATACAGTCTATGTTAATTTTGTTAAAGCATTTTGAATGGACCAAGACAATATATTTGCAGATAAAATTTTGCATATATAAAATCTTAAGGTAGCCACTAAGAATAAAAAGAGGAAAAGAAATATATAAATACAGCAAATAATGAAATAGAAAATGAGACAGACTTAAATCTAAAGTTGCCTTTTTAAATAAGATGAATCAAATAGACAAAGTACTGATAATATTCATCAAGGGAAAAATGACAAAGCATCCATTTGTAATATTAGAAATGAAAAGCATGTTTACTCAGTAGACAATTCTAGGAAGAAATTTGGGCCAACAAATTTAAAAGTTTGATGCATTCTGCATTTTCCCATTTAATCATGCATTATTGTCATAGTTGATGTTAGCCATAGTCATAGCTATAAGACTGTAACTGAACAAACTGGAGCCCAGCAATGTCACCTTGATACATGATCCAACAATTAGTTTTGAAGAAAAAAGGTTTTTATTTACAGGATTCCAACCTGGGTCAGGGTAGGTGGCAGGTAAGGGGCTGGGAGCAGTCCTGCTCAGAGCCCTGTTTTCCCATGAAACTCAGCACTTCCTTTGCTGGGTCTCCAAGGTTATAAGCCAACACCAAGCCCACTGGTTCCCCGTATCCTTCTCTGTTCAAAGCCAACTGAGCAAGCAGTTCTCCATTTCCTTTAGAAAGTGCACTTAACAGGTTTCAAAGTCACCATCCTCTCATAGACGCTCCCTCCTTTAGGATCTGGGGTATGTTGTCCTCAGGTCCTATGTAGTGGTTCAGGGAAACATGTGCTGTGTTATACTGGACCATGGTGGAGTTCAGGGAGGCACGCCTCCCAAGAGAATGGCTTCTCCTTATGTCCTTCAGAGAAGTAGACGTCTACATTCCCAGTCATAGTTAAGCATTCCAGGCATCTCCCACAAATCTATGCTTAGTTAGACACGTCCCTGCACAGCTTTCCCCTAACACCCGTTCCTCCTGCATATCTTCTTGCTGCACTACAGGCCACAGGCCTCCTTTCTTACCACACCAGGCCACACGGCAGAATTCCTCAGAGAAGCAGAAGTAACTCCTCACGCACTACAGACAGCATGGTGGAATCCCTCTTTCTAAACCGTTCCAAACCTCATGGCTACTCTAACACACCAGCCCTTATGGCAGACAGGGTGCCTGTCCTGCACCCTTTCAGACCACGTGGTTACTCTTTCTCTGTCCACCCATATTGAAAATGCTTTGCCTGGAACTTAGTTCCTATGTGACCTCGTATCTGGCCCCTTTCATAATGTGCTTCTCTTGCCAGTTCCCCCATATCTTTTACCTTCTTTTGGCTGCCATCTTTAGTCAGGCAGGAGTTCTCGGTGCTGCATGGATATCTGCCTCTCTTGGCTATGTCATGAGTCACACTGTACGTTCTTTGGCCTGTGGCAGCACAACTATCAACTTTCCATTGTAATGCAAAACATCTTACATTATATCAACTGCTTTCCCCTTCCCCAACCCTGGGCTGTGGGAGGGGGATGTTCTTATTTTGGGGGACCTCCGCCCTGTACCCCATTACAATACCTTTCATAGGGTGATGATTTTCAACCCTAATTTTTAATTTATAGCCCTTTTCTGATCTCCAAATGTAATGTTCACCTGGTTGCTTGATTATATTCACAGATGTCTTGGTGTACACTGTCGAACCTGTTTCTCCCTCATGTCTAATACAGCTATGTATATGGTATCACTATAGGGTTTGGCTCAGGACTCTCTGGACTCTCCCTCATTATTTTTTTCCTTCAGTAAAATTCTAGCTTTTTTTTTTTTTTTTTTTAAGATTTTTTCATTATTTTCAGAGAGAAGAGCAGGGAAGGAGGAAAAAAGAGAGAGAAGCATCAATGTATGGTTGCCTTTCACCTGCCTCCAGCTGGAGACCTGGCTCGCAACCCAGCTATGTGCTCTTGACTAGGGCATCGAACCAGTGACCTTTGGGTTCGCAGGCTGGTGCCTGTCCACTGAGCCACCAGCCAGGGCTCAATTTCTAGCTTTAAAGTATATCTACAATCCATTTATTCTTTTATAAGTTATTACCATTCTACTTTTAAGAAATTGTTTTACTATTCCTGGCCTACTGCAAAAACTTGTCCCCTTTCACTTTTTAACTCTTTCTGAGCTATTCTCAATAGAATAATTGGAATGATCTTTTTAAAATGCAAGTTAGCATATGACACTTTGTTGTTTAAATCCCTTGCATAGCTGCCAGTTGCTCCTAGAATCAAGTCCAAATTCATGCAATGAAATATAAAACCCTACATATGTGATAGTTTTCTCTTACCAGTCATATGTGTATTACTTCACTCACTCCCTCACTGACCATATTTTAAACATCCAAGTACTTTACTTTCTCCGGTACTTCATTCTTACTTTTTGTTACTGGATTGATCTTGATCCAGGTCTGTTAGTGATCGACTCATTCACATCCTTAAACTTTCAACTTGGACTGTCCTCTCAGCAAGACAATGTAAAATTGCTTCTCTTGCTTTTCCATGAACTATTGTCATTTAATATCTCTAGCCCACTCCCAGCTGTCATATAACCATACATGTTGCCTTTGTGGAGTTATCTGAAATGGTAATTATCTTGTCTAATCCCTCCTAGAATATTAGCTAAATGAAAAAATGAAGTCATTCCTTGCCTGTCTTAATAACTATTATCTCTAGAAACTAGCATAGTGCCCAGTATTTAATGTATGTTCAATATGCATCTATAGAACCTTACATTTCTTTTTTGTATATTCCACAATGTTGTACACATTGGAAGCAGCCAGATAGATATATAAGTTAATAGATGTATTTATCTTTATTTTCCTTTTTATGTTTCTTAGTTGGCCCCTTTCCCCTTTCTCTTTTAGGTTAATCATTTTGTTTTATTGGAATTGTCATTAATTTAATGTGGGCATGTTCAAATGCATACCAATAGCCAGTATTCTTTTTTCCTAATTTTATGTCTTCTGTATAAAAATTGTCATCTTCATATCATGATCACCTTTTTAAAAACTTTTGTATGTTCCAAATATTGCCTTTTTTTTTTCTTCCTTTGTTAGATTGGACTGCCAATTAGGTATAAACTGGATTTGCCACGTTGGTATACATTCTGAACCAAAATTCAATTCTAGAGCTTGGGATCAGCATGTTTCCAAATGTGTTAAACTGTAATCCTTTATAAAATGTTATATGTAAAATATTGAACAATTTTGTATGTACTAAAAGCTGAGAGGTTATTACTTTAGCTTCACCATACTGACTTAAAGATAGTTTATCGAAGAAGATTATACAAAGAACAGATTTATAGCAACCGTCTGATATATGACCAAAATCCCCATGTTCAACTAAAACAGACTTGCCCTAGGCTTTCTAGAGCATAATGCCTTTAGCAAGTAGCTTTCAACAGCTTTTTCAGGAAGCAATATTTTCCTTCAGTAAAAGGGTCACTGTACTGTTTTTCTTTTTCCTTCTCCTGTCTTATCTTTTGAGTTCAGGAAGTACTTTAAATTTACAGGCAGCTTTGAAGACATGAAGCAAGTTCAGCCCCAGAAGTATTTCCTGTTATGGCATTAATCTAATTCCATGAAAGTAGAGCTGATTTTTCATCTGTAAAGTAGATAAAGTGCCTAGAGCAGCCAACCATTATTCTGGGTTATCATGATAAAGAGGCTTAGTTTTGACAGGAAAGAGTTTATCAGCCTAACCAGTGGAAGATTTCATTCTTTTTGTGAAAGATGTATTAATGGATTATAATGTCTTGGCTTCCAAAAGAAAGTTCACCTTCATATTGAAAATATTTACTTAAGTCAGCAAGTATGGTTTTCATGTTTAGATAATGTGTTATGTACAGCAAGTTAAGTAAACATACTAAGGGCATCACATAAAATTAAATCTTTATTAAACCATTTTATATTTACTTAATGTTTAAGTTAATGTCCTAATTCAAAATAATCATAAATTCCCTTTAGAAATCAACATGATTTAATTGCACTATATAGATATGCATAATTTCACATAAGCATGTATGTTTGGTATTAGTACCTTATGTTACTAGGTCATATAAACTCTTCTTTCTGTTGGGTTGGCCAAAAAGTCTGTATGGTTTTTCCCGTAAACTAAAAAGCACGTTTTTCATTTTCACCAATAACTTTATTGATTTGGATATTTTGAATATGTTGGCTCTCTCCTGCATGTTAAGAATAAAGTTGATTGTTCTCAATGTCCTGCTTTAATCGCTATCAACTTCTGGTCTACCTGACCCTGGAACATTGTCCAGCAAGAAATCTTCAGCATGAAACTTCACTTTTAACACTTAGAGCACTCATAGCACCTTCTCCATGCACCACACCAGTCTTTTTTTTTTTTAAGTTGCATTTTTATCTTTCTTGAAATAATAAAGCATAATAGGTAAAAAATGTGGCTTATTTTCTTCCATCTTCAATACTAAAATGGCCATACAGTCACCAGTTTTAATGTTTTTTAAATTTATGCTGATTGACAGCTGTCACAATACAATCGAACAAAATTGTTTCCAATGAAGTTCAAGACATTTAGCTGCTACTAGAACCATCTTACAGAAAAAATACAAGTGAACTTTTTGGCCAACCCAATACTTATAATAAGGAAATAATTTTCTCATGACAGCATGTTTCTTTTTAATAGTTAAGTATCAAAGTTACTTGATTATTTGGTTTTTTTTTTTTTTTTTGTAGGCTTATTTTGTATATAATAATATATGCAAGTAATATGTAATGCAAAATGTTCAAGTCATCTTTTTTCCCATCTCCATCACCAAGTTCTCCACCAAGCCAAGACATTGAAATTAATCTTAGTGGCTTGGTATAGGTTAAAGAAATTTTTCATTTGAAAACTGATTCTACATTGGACTTATTAACAGTGTTTCCTTGAATAATATTTTTAATACATACTTCCTACATGCTAGTACATTGCATATTTTGTCCTTCAATAGACCTTTGAGTTAAATTTTGTTATCCAGTCATTTTGAAAAATGCCAAAACTAAAAAAAAAAAAAAAAAAAAAAAAAAAAAAATGCCAAAACTAAAGCTCAGAGAGGTTAAATAATTTGCTGACGGTCATCTAATTCATAAATGGTAGATTTGGAACTGGAACTCAGGCCTTCATTATGAGTTCATAGCAATAAACAGTTTCTCCAGTTCTTTCTCTTATACTTGAAAAAAACAAAAGACTTCATCGATCACTTATTTCATAATTAATGAGGAAAGTAATTAAGCTTTACCATATCCTAATGAGATATCTAGTTTTGTGTTCAGTTTCTTTAAAATAATTGAACTACCTGTTCATTTTCATAAACCAAAGTAAAGACATTGCTTTATTATAGAGATGACTGTTTTAAAACTTAGGTCACCTGAACATTAAAATTATTTGGCACAAGCAAAGGTATGCTGCATACTAAATTTGTAATTAGGAAACTTGGAGTTTTGTAATGGTCTTACTTTATTGGTCTCTTTGATTACTAAATAATCAAAACACAGTTGTATGTAATCATTTTTCAAAAGGGGATTGAATATTCTGAGAGGGGGATTTGTGGATGTAATATGAGGTCAGATATTATTAACTTAAACATTATTCATTTAGCCTACCTAATATGTGTATCCTTTTAATTCATTTGACAAATACAAACTTGAAGAAAACATGGATGCTGTCTTTGTTGAACTACCAGTCTTCTAGGAAGAATAATATTTATTGCAATATAAATTAGATGGATACGTGCTTAGCATTGTATCTCCTCAGCTAAGATGTCAGAGTTAACAGGTTAATTGTGATTTCAACACAGTTAATCTTAACAGTTTTACAAACTCAAGACCTTACATTCTTTTTCTGAAAATGCTTACAATAACTGTACACGTATACACAAAGCCAAGGTGTTAATAAGCACTTGAAAAGATGCTCAACATCATTAGCCATTAGAGAAATGTAAATCAAAACCATAATGAAATTCAACTTTACACTCACTAGGATGTCTATAATAAAAAAAGATGACAAGTATCAACAAGGATGTAGAGAACGTGGAGCCCACATACATGCTGAAGGGAATGTTACCAGTTACTCAAAAGGCTGAACACAGTTACTCTATGACCCAGCTGTTTCTTTCACTCCTGGGTATATATACCATATTTTTTGCTCCATAAGACGTACTTTTTTCCCCCCAGAAGTTGGGGGGAAATGTCTGTGCATCTTATGGAGCAAGTATTTCATCACAGACCGTGATGTGTATTACCTATCAGCAGTGGCAACAGCTTTTAGAAGAGGAAGCAGTGCACCCACACAAAACCCCTGGGGACATTTAAATGTCCCACTTTACTGCTGAATCTCAGGGCATCTGGTCATTTGCTCTCTGCCTCTTCCTGTCACCCAGGACCTGGGAGAGTGCAGAGAACCACCTAACACTCCCAGCTATAACCGATGACCTTTTGAATCAGGTGAGGATAATAATGGGTATGAGGCTTATTAGTGCTTCAGCAGTTTAGAGCACATATTAGCAAAACTGCAAAAAAGAGCGTTAAAGAAGTGAAGACTCATCTAAACTGTAATTCCTGGGGATCTTACTGGCCGGTTGCAAACTCTCGACATTTCCATCAATAAATCATTTAAAGTCTTTATGCAAGAAGAGTAGAACAAATGGATGGCTGCTGGTAATCATGATCTGACACCTACTGGAATGAATGAAGAGTCCTCCTATCACTCAAGTTTGTGAATGGGTGAAAACATCATGGCACTCAGTGAAGGGTGAAACTGTTGTACAGTCATTCAAAAAATGTGGCATTAGCAATGCCTTAGATGAAACTGAAGGTAGTATCTTATATGAAGATAGCGAAGAAAGTGGTATCAGTGATTATGAACAACTGAGCTTCATAAATTCTGATACTAGTGATGATGAGTTCTTGGGGTCTCCAGAGAGTACGTGACCCTTACGGTCTCTCCTCATTTGTTATTGACAGTGATGATGGTTCTTAATACCACTGTTGAGTACTCTTCACTTTACATGGTTGAAATATTATTCTGTTATATTTTATTAAATATTTTAGTAAACCATTTGGTTGAGAATATTTTTTTCTTGTTTTCTTCCTCTAAACCTAGGTGTGTCTTAATGGTCAGGTGTATTATAGTGTGAAAAATACCGTGTGTGTGTATAAAATGAAAGTCTGTCTGCACAAAAATTTGTACAAGAATGTTTATTATTGCAATATTATTGCAATATTCATAATAGTGAAAATGTAGAAACAACTCATGTCTATAAACTGATGAATGGATAAATAAATCTCATTATATCAATACAATGGAATATTATTTTGCAATAAAGAGGATGGAGTGCCAACACATGCTACAGCATAGATAGACCTTGAAAGAAGCCATTTACAAAGGGCCACATATTGTATAATCCTATTTATGTGAAAAACCCATAGAGATAGACATTAGAATGGTAGTTGCCTGGGGCTAGAAAATTTGTGAATATGGGGGGTGGGGCATGGTGCAGATGGGTGTAGGTTTCTTTTTCAGGTTAGGAAAGTGTTCAAGATTAATGATGGTGATGATTGCACATCTCTGTGAATACACAAAAAAACCACTGAATTGTGCACTTTAAATGCATGCATTGTATGGTGTGTGAATTAGATCTCAGTAAAGCTGTTACTTAAAAAAACAGATGGTATTACAGAACTTTCAGACTACTTAGACTACTTGGCACACCTAAAAACAAAGCATCCAAGAAATTAATACTTACAAGTACTATATATTTATTTGTAGTATTAAAGGCATAGATTTAGAGAGGAACACCTTAAAGAAATGTATATAATGTGAAAGTATTATTATTACTGTTTTTATTTCCTTTCATCAAACATGGTTTTGTTAACTTATTCATTCCACTGTAATTTCTTTTGGTTAAATACATTATAGTATTTTGAACAAAATGTAAAGCTTGGTAATCTAGTGAGGGAGAATCTATATCAGAATGTTAATAGATCACCTATCACTTGCCCCTCCATTTAAGGTATCTGCAACTTACCTAATAACATGATTATCTCCTCAGCACTTCATTAGCCCTTTGCCAGACCATCCAGTGTGAACAAATGAGTAATATATCCAAAGATTATTTGTAATTTAGCTGTTTGAAGCTTAAGCCACATTTCCCCACAGAAATTAACTCCGTGTACAAATGCTGGTTAATTTCCTATAATATTACATAAATGCTTAACACCTAATGTAGCTAATTGAAGCATTAATTAGGTAGGAAGGGTCAGGGCTTTAGTGAAAAGAGGAGGAAGGAAGGTCTCTTCCCTGAGGGTAAATCCTGGCCTGAGCTTTTGCACTTTTAATGGAGCATGTTTGTCCATTTTGTGATAAACACATACTTGGGAATTAATAGACTTGTTCATCTTCTGTTTGATCCTGATCATATAGCTAATATGAACCTTGAGAGAGAAAACATCTTTAAGCTGTCCTCTAGCCTTCCCTGTTAAAAAAGAAATGGTTCTCACTTTCTGGAGTATTTTGAAGTGTTTATTAAAATAAGTAGACATGTAAAGTAGTGAGGGGTGGGGGAAATGTACTGTAAAGCGGTTTCTCCATCTGGCAACAGCTTTCCTGTGACTGCAGTATAAACATATGATTTATAATATGGAAAAAAGAAGGTTTGGTTTCTTTAAGAAGCCATTCCTTTTAAAAATAGAGAAGTAAAGGATTTAGATCCTTTTCCTTTAGTATCCAGCAGTGAGTTCAGGAGTGATGGTCATTAATACTAAGATCCATTACTTTTCATAAAAAATATGATTTTTTTCTTGTAATGGTTCATTTGTCTGACTGGTTTATTTCCCACCAGAAATCACAAAATCCATTTCTTGTGACAGTATAATAATTTTCACAACATGTGATTATAGTGGCACATAAAGAAGATTAAAGATATGGGTTAGAAAAGAAGTATAAGAAGACATTGAGAATAAACATCCTGGTGGAATTTATCTTTTAATGTTATAATCACAAAATTAGAAAAACAAATGAAAGTGGTAAAGTTGTAAAAAAAAAAAGGTCAATATTTTCCTAAAGAATTAATTGATTACATGCATATTTAGTTTTTACACACTTGCCCATAAATTTTTCCAAAAAAATTTTTCTCTCTCTATTCAGACATGAAACTTAAGAATGTTGTGCACAGCCTCTATTAAAGACTTTTTGTAAAAATTAGCTGCCCTCAGCTTGACAAACATTGAATACGTAAGTGATTAACATGTTAATAACAAGTGTGAATGTCATTAATGTATCTATAATTAATTTCACATTTAACACCTTATGTTTCTTATTATTCATCCCTCAAGAGTTTCCCAATTAAAACTAAGTGGCAATTATATAATTTTTATTTAATAAAATAAAGAATACAGTGCTATATTAATAGCTCTTATATTTGTTTAAACATGCTTTTATACCATTTAAAATATATTTATCTAGTTTTATGCTATACATTTTAAGTGTCTTTGAGTGAAGGAAAATGGTTGAAATGTAAAAGAAGCTACTTGGAATGTTTGTAATATCATGTGTCTTCATATGTTTACACCTGCTTGAAGGAAAGAGTAAATTATTTCCTGAGAACCCCACAGTTATATAGCTAGTTCCACCTCTGATCTGCTCTGAGGCATTTAACCTCTCTTAACCTTGGTTTCCTTATTTAGAGGAAGTGGCTGTTAAGCCTTACCTAAATCATAAAGGAGTGCAAGTAATTGTTTACTGAGAATTCCAAGAAAGGGTAATGGAAAATGTCACGTGTAAATGAAAGAGTTGTCACTGCTCTCCTCTATCGAAAAAATTGCAATTCATTCATTGAACTTTTATCATTTTTAAATCTTACTTTTTCTAAAAAGGGACATTTAAATATAAATATGTAAATGAATATATAAAGGGTTTTGATTTGTTGCTTCAGTAGCAATTTTCAATTAATTGAAGTATATAGCTTAAACATATTGCTTTTTGCACTTAAATAGTTGGTTAGCCAAAACCCAGTAAATAATTTGGGAGTAGATTCTGCCAGATGAATGTCAAAATGTATAGTATGTACATTAAAGAGCTTAAACTTTTCCTTTAATTCAAGACTGATAATTTAATTCCTTACACATTCTTTTTTTTTTACTGTTACTCTGTTACAGTTTTCCCCCTTTGTCCTCTTCCATCCATCCCCCCTCCCAGCTTCCACAGTCAATTCCCACACTGTTGTCCATGTACATGGGTCATTCACACATGTTCTTTGACTACTTCCTTCCCCTTCTTTCCACCATTACCACCCTCCCACCTCCCCTCTGGTCACTGTCAACCTGTTCCATGTTTCCATGCCTGTGATTCTTGTCAGAATACAGAGGCAGCCAAGGTAGAATGTGCTAATGAACCTGGTGGGAACTACAGGATGTAGTAGGGGAATCAGCTTGAGATAAGCACTTGTTACATTTGCAGTGTATGATGATAAGTGACCAAGGGACAATGCCCTAATCAGACATCTGATGCCACACCTGCTGTGGCTTGCAAGCTTAACCCCCCCTCCCACCCCCCACTGAAGCCCTCTGTGGGACTCCTACAGGCCCTCCCAGGCTGGGATCTCCATTCCCCTGCGCCTTGGGCCCTTAAGCCAGTCCTGGAGCAGCCCTTCCCCCTCAACCGGCAATGAATCTGTTACTGGCTCCCATACTGGTTCCCTTCCCACTCAACCCCCAGTAAACCCGTTACCTTCTCCTACATCTGTCTCGGGATGATCTCTTGACAGCAAGTTTTACCAACTGACTGGTTCATTTAGCGTAATATTCTCCAGTCCCATGCTGTTGTAAATGGTAGGAATTTTTTCTTTCTTTCTCCTGTGTAGTATTCCATTGTGTAAATGTACCAGTTTTTTGATCCACCTATTTACTGATGGGCACGTACGTAGGCTATTTCTAGCACTTAGTTATTGTAAGTAGCCCTGCTATGAACATAGGGGTGCATAGGTTCTTTTGAATTGGTGATTCAGGATTCTTAGGGTATATTTCCAGCAGCAGAATTGTTGGGTCAAAAGACAGCTCTATTTTCTACAGTGACTACACCAGTCTGCATTCCCACCAAGTGCACCAGGGTTCCCTTTTCTCTGCCTCTTCTTCAGTACTTTGTTGTTTACAGATTTATTAATGAGTGCCATTCTGACAGGTGTGAGTTTTAATTTGTATTTCTCTGATGGCTACTGATGTTGAACATCATTTTATATGTCTTTGGGCCATCTATATGTCCTCTTTAGAGAACTGTCTATTCAGGTCCTTTGCCCATTTTTTAAATTGGATTGTTTGTCTTTCTGACAAACATGTTGAGTCATGTAAGTTCTTTATATATTCTGGGGATCTAACCCTTGCCTTGATGTATCATTGGCAAATACGTTCTCCCATTCAGTTGGTTTCCTTTTCATTTTGATGATGGTTTCTGTAGCCGTGCAGCTTTTTAAATTTGATGTAGCTCCATTATTTATTTTCCTCTTATTTGGTGATATATCAGCAACAATATTGCTATGTCGGATATCTGAAATTTTCTAGCTTGCATTTTCCTCTAGGACTTTTATGGTGTCATGATTTATATTTAAATCTTTTATCCATTTTGAGTTTATGCTAGTATTTTAATAGGAGTTGCATTGAATCTGTAGATTGCTTTGGATAGTATGAACATTTCAATGATGTTTATTCTTCTTATCCATGAACACAGTATATGCTTCCACTTATTTATATCTTCTTCAGTTTCTTTGTCAGTGTCTTATAATATTCTGAGTACAGGTCTTTAATGTTTCTGTGTATTTTGATTTTTTTAAAGCAATCATGAATGGAATTATCTTCTTAATTTCTCTTTCTGATAGTTCGTTATTAGCATATAGAATGCAAATGATTTCTGGATATTAACTTTGTATCTTGCTACTTTACTGAATTCATTAATAAGTTCTAGTAGTTTCTTGGTGAAATTTTTTAAGTTCTCTATATACTATATCATGTCATCTGCAAATAATGATAGTTTTACTTCTTCCTTTCCACTTGGGATGCCTTTTATTTACTCTTTTTGTCTGATTGCTGTAGCTAGGACTTCCAGTACTATGTTGAATAAAAATGGTGAAGGCAGACATCCCTGTCTTGTTCTAATCTTAAGGAGAATGGTTGTAGTTCTTGCCCATTGAGTATGATGTCGGCAGTGGGTTTGTTATATATAGCTTTTATTATGTTTAGTTATGTTCCCTCTATTCCCACTTGTTGAGAGGTTTTATCATAAATATGTGTGGATTTTATCAAACTCAACACCAAAAAAACAATTCAATTAAAAAATGGCCAAAGGACCTGAATAGACACTTCTCCAAAGAGAACAAACAGATGACCAATAGACATATTAAAAAATGCTCAATATCACTAATTATAAGAGAAATGCAGCCATCAAATGGCTGTTATCTTATAATAAACCAAACATGTGCTGGTGAGAATGTGGAGAATGGGGAACCCATTTGAATGTGGGAATGCGTATTGGTGCAGCCACTGTGTGAAGCAGTATGGAGTTTTCTCAAAAAATTATAAATGGAACTGCCTTATGACCCAGTGGTTTCTTTGGATAAATTCCAGAGAAACCTGAAACACTAATTCAAAGGAATATAAGTTCACCTGTGTTCAGTTTAGCATTATTTACAATAGCCAAGATTTGGAAGCAGCACAGGTGTCCATCAGTAGATGAGTGGTTTAAAAAGCTGTGGTACGAAATGAAATACTATGTGGCTGTTCAAAGAAAAAAAGATAATTTTACCCTTTCCAACAATATGAATGGACTGGAGGACATGATGCTAAGTGAAATAAGCCAGTCAGAGAACGACAAGTACCTTATAATTTCACTTATATGTGGAATCTAATGGACAAACTGACCTAACATGCAAAATAGAGACAGACTCATAGATGGAGAACAGGCTGACAGCTTTGTGGGTTGGGAGAGGTTGAACAAAAAAGGAAAAAACTCATGGGCATAGACAACAGTGTGATGATTATGAGGTGGAAGGCAGTGAGTGAGTGAGTGGAATAGTGTATAGGGGGGATAAATAGTAATGGGAAAAAAACCAAAAAAGTGAAAGATAATAAACAAAATGTGACCATCGGCCAGAAAAAGCATTGATTTATTTTAGTTATGATTTTTAAAAAAATCTCATAGAACTTAGATTAGGAGAGCTGCCTTTACTTAAAAAAAGATTATATATTTAAAAGTATATGTGAAAGCATCTTATGTTCCTCACTCATTATTTTTCACTGAGGAAGCTTTGGATTTTGTCTTTGTTTTTTAAAACATTATTGAAAGCATTTCAAATCTTCTCTCTTTCCAGCAATAATTTGGATCAAACATCATTTCATGTTCAGGATGACTGTTAAATTATCAGCTATACTATTTGCTATATTTACTGAAACATCCCTCAAGAAGAGGGTAGATTGTCTGCAAACTACTTCAGATAGCAGGTGCTGAATTAAGGTGATTCTTAAGCTTTGGTTGCTGTCCTATTACTCTGTGTCAGTTTCCCACTTTAGTGTTCTCATGTAAAATGGAAGTTAGTGATAGTACTTTACTTTGTACTTGTAAAAAGTCAATGAAAAATAAACGTGCTTAATGGGCTAACGTACTGTCATAACGGTCTAACACATAGTAAATGTAAATACATAATTGTCCAGCGTAGACCTTAATAGAACTTTCTAACACATAGTAAATACTCAATAAATGATTCACTGTACTTTAAGGGAATTATTTTTTTTCTAAATCTCTGGTGCAGAAGAAAAAGTTGGAACTTTACAGTTAGATGAACTTATGTTCAAATTCTAATTCTGCCACCTGTTACCTATGTGACTTTGGACAACTGTGCCTCAGCTTTTCCATCTGTTTTACATCTGGTCATAAGAATAATGTTTATTTCATCAGATTATGAAGTTTAAAGGGCACTGTGTATATATATATATATATATATATATATATATATGTGTGTGTGTGTGTGTGTGTGTGTGTAGCATATAATGAATATTATATATCCCTGCCTCCTATATATAGACTTCTAGGCCTCTTGCCTTGTTTCTGGACATTAAGTAACTCTTAACATAAAACCATGTCCTCTTTTTTTTTTTTTTTTTTTTTTTTATCACACTCCTCAATGCCTAGTGAGTGGTCTGTTCACAGAGAAAACAAATGTATGTTGATGAACTGTTTAGAACTCCTCTACAGTTATTCTCTATAATAGGCCACTTTAATTGAAAGCTGAAATTTAGGCCAAGAGTTTTTAAAATCCATATTCAGCTTTATACTAGTTCTTGCATTCACCTCAATTCCAATTTCTACATACATCTTACTTCATGTATTCACATACAATAATATATGCTAACTTCCATAATTGATAGTGTCCGTTTTTCCAATTGCAAAGCAGGGGCACACATCCTTTGAAAATGGAATAATGAGATTGTATTGGTCTATTTTCAACCAAAGAAGCAGAACCAATAGGTGATCTAGGTAGAAACAGATATTTTAGAAGGAGATTGAGAGTTCAAGGAATTGGCCAATGTCATGGAAGCTGACTCAGCAGTCTAAAAACCATAGGACATGCAACCAAGAAGGGGAGATCACTAGTAGGCTCAAACTCCTCAGGCATGGGCCCAGCCTGTCTTCCATAGATAGAATTTATTCTGTCAGGGAAACTTTGACTATGGTTTTAAGGCTTTCCAGTTGATTTAGTTTGTTTGATCCTTCCAAATTATTCAGGATATACTTCCTTACTAGATGTCAAATAATTGGGAACTTCACTTGCATCTGAAAACACCTTCACAGGAACAACTAAATTAGTTGTTCTTTTTAAAAAAATATTTATTCTTTTTAGAGAGAAGGGAAGGGAGAAAGGCAAAGAGGGAGAGACACATCAATGTATGGTTGCCTTTCTCCTGCCTCCAGCTACAGAGCTGGCTGGAGACCTGGCTTGCAACCTGGTTATGTGCCCTGGCTGGGGAACTGAACCAGCAACCTTTAGGTTCACAGGCCAGCGCCTTATCCACTGTGCTACCAGCCAGGGCTAAATTAGTTGCTTTGATTAAATAACTGGAGTCTGTTAGCCTAGCCAGTTGTCAGGTCAGAAACAATATTACAAAGGATAAATTTTTGTGAAAGAAATAAGTTTAAAATATTTGGTCTTTATTTTTATGCATTTTGCATGTTATATCAAGTTGTTTTTTTAACGTTTTTTTTTAGAAACTTATGTGCCTAGTATTTTGCTAAGAATTTAAAGGAAACAGGGGTTTCACATGATTTTTTTCCAAATCTTAGCAAAGTGTTCAAACACTTAGCCTGAAATTATTGTAAGGATTAATAGAAGAGGTAGAACTTGAATTAAAAATATGATTTAGATAAACAGAAATGGAGTGATCTGTTTCATTGTTCAGTTAAGCATAAAATTGAGACATAGATTTCCCTGGTGGCCAAGAGGATAAAAAGATGATAATATAAAGAGTACAACTAGACTGTGAGCTTTGTAAAAGCTATTACTGTATTATTTATTTTTGTATCCCCATGGCCTGACATAGTATCTAGAAAATATTGTTGAACAACCATTTGTTGTTTAAGGAATTAAGTAGCGAACAAAAACAATTTAAAACCTATCTGTGTTATATATGATCCATCCTAGGCATCCAGATCTGAGTTTTTATTTTTATTTATTTTTTCACATGTTCCATTAGAAATAATTTATTAGAACTAAGAACAGGGTTCAAAAGGTGCTGAATTCAAGATCAACCACATTTATGTAATACATTCCTTTTTAATTTAATTTTATTGTTGTTTTATTACATACATCCCCTTTTTCTTTCCCTCTGCCCCCTTCCCCACCCACCCACTCCCCACAAAGTCAATCCCACTTGTTGTCCACGGCCATGGTTCTTCCATACTAGTTCCTTGACCAAACTGCTCCCCTTCTTTGCCTCCTCCTCTCCCCTCCCACCTCCCCCCTCCCCTCTGCCCACTGGAGATCTATTCATTATATTCATGTATCTGGTTCTCTTTTGCTTATTTGTTTGTTTTATTCATTATTGTCCTGAAATGGGTGAGATTATATGGTATTTGTCTTTCTCTGACTGGCTTATTTCACTAAGCATAATACTCTCTAGTTCCATCCATGTTGTTGCAAAAGTTAGAAGTTCCTTCTTTCTTTCTGCTATGTAGTATTCCATTGTGTAAATGTATCAGTTTTTTGATCCAATCATCCAAAGCACCATATCTAAATTAGTATTAAGAATCAATACAGTCCCACCTTGACTGGTGTAGCTCAGTCAGAAGGTTTTAGTTTCACAAAGCAAAATGTTGCTGGATCAATTTATGGTTCCAATTCCTGTTCAAAGCACATGCCTGGGTTGCAGGCCTGGCCCCTCATCTAGGAGCATGCAAGAGGAAGCCAATGGATATTTCTCTCCCTTTCTTTTTTCCCCCTTACCCTCTCTCTAAAAATAAATGCATAAATAAATTTTTTAAAAACCATGTAAAAAAATTTTTAAGTAAAAATAAATAAAATCTTACCAAAAAAAAAGAATACAGTCTCAATTTCTAATTTGGAGAAAGTAATTTTTCTGATACATCTTCCCCCACAAGGATGTAAATAAACCCTTTCAGGGAAGGAATTATATCATATTGCATCTCTTCTCAGGGCTTTATTGCTTTGCTAAAAGATACTTAATAAACATCATTTGCTGAATTAGTTTAAAGCATCATATAGAAAAAATTCAAACTTAGTTTTTATAATACACCTCCTTTGAGACCACGATAAACTAAAATATTTGAAATATGTAATTGAACAAGGAATAGCAAACTTTTTTTTCAGTGTTCTTGCTTTTTTATGTATTTCAAGTTTATGTTTATTTTGTCTTAAAGCATTATAAAAATTTTCTGGTTTGGTATCTTTCAGTGAACACAACATTTTATTAGCGCTAATGTAACAAAGCCACTGAATATAAAGGAGATCTGCTGTAGTTTTATCATATGGAGTATAAATATTTGTTTGAAAGATTAAAGGTTTATTAGATAAAGGGTTTAAAGATTAATTAACTGTGCTATCATATTACCTTCCTATCTCATTTGTAGGTCAGTAGTCTGTTAGCATAGAAATTGTTTTATTTCCCAGTGTTTCCACTTCTAAGTATTAGAAGAATGTCAAAGGAACAACTGGACAGCCTTCTCTTATTATCTTTTAAAATTTGTAATAATTATGGCTCTACTGCTTTTTCTACTGGCTCTAAGGTTTTCTTAGTAAAATTAATTTGGGGGGGTAGTTTTTGAAACAAGTAAAATAATAGTTCTAGTTTATGACTTTCTTTTTAATTTATACTGACTTTATAATACCTAACCAACCATTGACATACAGAGACATTTCCTTGTTGAAAGCAGGAGGAAGCAAAGGATATCTTACTCTGATGGCTTTTATTACTAGAAAAATAAACATTGCTTTATTGTTTATTTTAGCCAGTGAAGTTGTCTCCTAACTAACAAAATGCAAGGTAGTGTATTTACTTTTCCACTTTTTCCAAAGAGACAATAAAAGCAGTGTTCCAGTGTAACATTTTGCTAACTGAGTTTTTTTATTGGGGAGTACTGGTAGTTTTTATCACGTGATTATAGATATAGTGAAAATGCTAATGATGAAAAGTGGGTATAATTGCTCTTCTTTGAAATGTAACTAAAAATTTAGAAATTAAACATATTTTTCAGAGGTGACGTCTGATTTTTGGTTCATTTTCATCAGGAGGCCTGATCCGGTTTTCTAGCAATTAAGAAAAAAAGGGTGGGGGGTGGAAGAGTTAATATAATAATATAATAACAAAGGTACTACACTGACTATTTGAATATTTCATTCTGCCTGTCATAGTTTCACTGGGATTAATAATTTGGCACAGATAGATGTAGTTCTATTTTTTATTTTTTCAAAGAAATTGATAGAACAAAATTGTCCTAAAATAAAGGATAAAATGCCAGAAAGACCGAAAAGAAAAAAATAAGTTATTTTAAAAAGGAATAGTAGTTTAACTTTTAATGTAAAAATAATTATTATATTATTGACTACATACTCTTTGGTGTTTTCTGAAAGGGAGCTTATAAGAACTTGATCAGAATCAAAATATTGATTAAAATTTCAATGCCTTTTTTATTGGTCATAGTGAACTGGCTATACCTAATTGGTCTGAGTATAGGCATGACATTTAAACAAAAATTAAGCTACATATAAGTATGCATGATTAAAAGAAAGATATACCTTACCTTAAAGAAACAATAATTATTTAATGAATTTCAACTAATAAAATAAACTTTTTAACAAGAAACCATGAAAGATATATTTCAGGTAAATGAATTTAAAAATTTTAGAATAACCAACAATTATCCACATTTGGATTATGTCATTAGCTAGAATGTGGAAATAGGCATTCATTCTACTTATCAACAGCTTGTAAAATACCTAATTTATGGCACAAAGCTTTGTGGCGCTGCCTTCTTCAGAACTGCAAATGATTTTTCTGTTTCTAACAGAACTTTTTAAGTCTGTTTATAATTGACCAACACAAATACATATGTATTCATAAAACCATGAATTATAAATAAATGTAAAAATAGTCCTTTGGGTACATATCAGGAAATTTATAAATGATAGCTTAATATTTTCACGGAAGAGTAATAATAAGAATTCTATGCAGGTGTTTTTGAGAACAATCTCACACCATGTTGATTCTGGGTGAATATTTTTATGTTAATTATAGTTGATCTTATCACTGGCCACAATTTGTGTGTGTGTGTGTGTGAAACAACCAAAAACTATTTTTATTTTCTTTCCTTTCTTTTTTTTTTAAATTTAATTTTATTGTTGTTTTATTACATACATCCCCTTTCCCCCCACCCCTGTCCCCTTCCCTACCCTCCCACTCCCCTGCAAAGTCAATCCCACTTGTTGTCCATGTCCATGGTTCTTCCATGCTAGTTCCTTGACTAAACTGCTCCCCTTCTTTGCCTCCTCCTCTCCTCTTCCCCCTCCCAATTGCTAATATAGACGTTTGATTTTAACTACCATATACATTTAGTGATTGTAATTAGAATAGTTTTTAAGTACAAATTTCATTTTGAGCAAGTAATAGACAAATTACTAGTTTACTTCTTAACATAGATTATTAAGAATTTTATTCAGTTTTTTAAGGTTACTATAACCTCTGAAGTTTTCAATAGTGATAATGGCAATATCCTCGTAAAAAAGAAGGTGTCTAGTTTCTAATAAAAATTAGAAATACTTGTAAACTTCATAGTTAGAGCTATGTTTAGATACTTAATCAGATGTACTAATTTTTAAATTGTCTTCATTTTTCAATTATTTTACTTTCTCATTATTTGCACCTACCATGATTTGACATATGGGCAAAGTGATTAGTCTCATGGTAATAGGGATATGTTTAAAATGTAAGCAAATTTTGTAAATCTTTCTAAAAAGCACACAAATGAGATGATTTTTTACAAGGTCATGAAGCTACTAAATTTTAAAAGTATAAACACCTGGTACAACCCAGATGTTTCATTGAATTTTTTTTTAAACAAAAGTCTAACTAGCAAATAGCTAATTTGCTCATTTAAGAAGTGTTTCTGTAGGTCTAGGAACATGCATCCCATCTCCTTTACTATGGCTCTAATTACCTCAGTTTGGACTGATCAATATTTGATCTTTTTCCTACTGTGCAAACATGTTACTTTGACTCTGTCTCTTTCTCTTCCTTTGGATAATTTGTAGCCATGTGAGAATGGTTCATTTTGTTTGTTCTCTCTGGCTAGAGGCCAGGGGTCTCTTATTAGTATAATGCAGTTCATTGATGTGAATTTGTTGATCTCCTGGGTAGTTTTTCACAAATTTAAGGCAATTAAAAGCTTTTATATGGCATTTCACTTGAAGTTATTAGTGGTCTTTCAGTGATTTTACTTTTAAAAAATTACTTCATCATTTTATGGTTATTTCCTTTCCTTCTCATTTCTCTCCTATCCCCAACCTATAAAATTCTAGAAAAAGAGATTGAAACAACCATTTCATTGATTGATTTCATAAAAAATAACTTATAAACTTGTAATTCAATAACTTAATAATAATTTAATTAACACAATATTTCAAGGACTAATTAAAATTTTCAGTTTGTTTTATAAGACCTGTTTGTTTTAAGCTTATGGATATTCATAATAGAAGTCATAATGAATTTAGAGAATAATGACAAGAATTGAATCAGAAGATTACTAATTGCTATAAAACTTAAAAATGCACATATATTTTATGTATTGGCGTTCTGTTTTTTAGTGAGGCAGAACTCATTCTAAATTAGAGCTTTATTGATATCTTAAAATTTTCTCATAGCCAGCATATTCCATATTTCTGGTTTCTTAACTTTTCCAGTGAAAGGACCTTTCTTTAGCACATCAGAAGTAAGAATGTTGAATAAAGACCACCTAAGTCTTTAGAAATAAAAATGCTACAGTACTGATTAAATCAAATCTTTTGACTTTATTCATATATATCGGAACTTACTAGGACTGTTTCTTTATTCTTTCTCCATTTTAAAATTGTTTATTGGAATTGTTTTCCTGGTGTTTGTCAATAAATAGTTTCTATTTCAGCACTTGATTCAGTCTTTTTTATTAGCATACTTGATTATGGTGAAGAGAAACCATCAGTAGAATGCATTTGTGGTAACTTGGAAACATTTTGAAGTATTGCAGTAACTTTATGAAATATATTAATTTATAGAAATGGTCTTGATAATTTATACTTTTTATTTTAAAATATTTTCTGTAAAAATAATCACAAGTATTTATTAGAACTTAACTTCATGCTATATAAAGGCAAGAATATATTGCACTAGTTAAGAGGGAATGCCTTGGAATTAAACTGTCAGGATATAAATCCAAGTTTTTCTACTTACTAGCTTTGTGATCTTGGGCAAGTTAAATTCTAACCTCACTTTTTTTCATCTGCAAAATGGGGATGATAATACTTTATCTTATAAAGATAAAATCAGGTAATATAAGTAAGTTGCCAGAACAGTCGGTGGCCCACATTCACTTAATGTTTGCTAATAAGATTTTTTTTATTATTCGACAAACTATGTTAAATTTTATATATGTTTATTCCAAAAGTAAGCCCAAGGAATGTCAAGGAGAGAAGCTGAATCCAATTAAAATATATGTAATAGGAATAAAACATTTAACAAGTGGTTTATTTGGTATAATAAAGACAGTTCTTTAGAGTTTATTGCACTAGAGCTATGTGCAAAGCAACCTCAGGATTTTGAAAAGGTAGTTAGCTCTTGCATTCATGATTGAGTTATATTGAGTAAATAGCACCTGCCAGTTCCTTAGCTGTTCATGAACGGCTCACAGCAGCAGCCCTCAGCCTTTTTGGCACCAGGGGCAGGTTTTGTGGAATTTTTCCACTGACCAGGGTGGGTTGAATGGTTTGGGGATGATTCAAGTGCATTACATTCAAGCTCACCTCCTGCTGAGTGTCCCGGTTCCTAACAGGCCCAGGCTGGTTCCAGTCTTGGTCAGGAGGTTGGGGACCCCTACCTTAGAGAGCAGACACATTCTCACTTATACAAGAAGTAAAGTGATTTGTTAATTCAAACAATATGATTAGAAGTGTCAGGTTTGATTTTTGTGATTCATAAGTGACTTTTATTCATGTAACATAGGAAACATTAAACTTCCTTTTTGAAATATATTGCTTTATCTAAATTAAATAAATATTTCTGAATGATTATGTTGCTTTGCAATGGCCTGGTCATTTTATGCATCTTAAGATGCACAAAACTATCCTCTGCCTCTGCCTCTAAGCAAATTGGGAGAATTTAATTTAAAAATCTTTTTGAATTCCAAAAAAGGTCTTTTCTTGTCCGGTTTCTGCCTACCACTCTTGCCTATTTTCATGCGGTATTCTTTGTGCTCCAGCTACTCTGGACTTCTTTTGGGTTTTATTCTTCTCTGCAGAAACAACTCTAGTATTTTCACCTTCCTTTACTTACTTAGCTCACCAATTCCACCAGATTTTATCTCAGCCATCACTTCCTGAGTTGGTCACCTTCATTCTCTATCCAAATATTGAGTCCACATTATATGCTAGATGCCAGGTATACTGCAGGAACAAAAATCCTTGTTTCCAGCAAACTTCCATTTTAGAAACCCAGGGGAATGGTGAGAACATAATAAACAATTATATAATATATATATTCAGGTGGTAGTATGTACTTTATAGGAAAAAAACTAGGGAAATTGATTAGAGCTTGACTGGCAGGGATTGAGGGTGTTGTCTTTTAAATAGGGCATTCTTGGAAGATCCCTTTAAGGAAATAATTTTTGACAGACACAGTTATTTCAGGGGCAAGACATGTATATATCTGAAATACCAGTGTTCCTTGTAGATGAAACTGAGACTACAGCACGTTTGATATTTTTGAGGAACACGAATTCTACCTTTATGATTAGAGGGGAAGGAATGTATTTGGTTGTTAAAAGCAGTGGTTAGCATATAGTTGTGTGATGAGCAATTATTTGTTGAGTGATGGACTGATATTTGAAACATTGGCATAGATCCTTCTTTTATTTTCTTGGCAACACAGACTATTTATTACTATTATTATTGTTCTAAGTCCCTGCCTATCAAACTAGCTTTAAAAATATCTTTGGATGTAAAACTGGGGCAAGTAAATTTTGAAGTTTTGTCTAAAAACATTTTAATGCATAAGTCCTATGGTTCTTTTAAATAGAAGGCCAAGAAAGTTTAACTTAAGATTTATCCTCAGATTTCTTATGTTCCCACCACCAACTACATCCCAGTTTGAAATTAGTGCTCTGTTCTGTCACTCAGGAATGAATACTCTGAGACCTATTCCAAAGAAACTTCCTTGTTAGCATTCAGTTTGGCTTTGAAAATTTTATACCTCTAGTAAGATGATACAGTTCCAATTTGTTATATATACCTGTCTCACCAGTTGCCATTTTTCTCAGCCCCGCAAAGCAAACAAAAGTAAGTAACTTGGTTTTCCATACAGATTCCAGAAATATTCATCTACCTACCTTTAGGACTAGTCCATAGATCACCTACTGGTTCTTCCCTAACCATAGATAGAGTCCTTTGATTAACTAAGACTAATCAAGCCTTAGTTAAGGCTTAATATGGGAAGGAACAAGAAATAATTAAACAAAACTGATGAAAAGTTTTTTATCTGTAAACATGCACACATATACCCTACTTTAATATATGGTGAAAAGCAATTTTCCCCAAATTAAATTCCATGAGAAAAGAGCTTCATTTCCAAGTTATCTGGAAAAGTTAAGGATAGGAAATAATTGAATAGATTTGTTTTCTGTGGGACGGAATATCTTTTTACATCTGAAGGAACACTAGGGTTCAGCAGGGCACAGTTTGGAAAACACTAGTACAAAATATCAGCTCTCTAGTCAAAAGGCAAACATTTTCACTACTAAAATACGGTAAACATGAAATCTGCAAGGTTTTTTGTTTGTGTCTTTTTCTTTGTGCTTTTGTTCCTTTAGAGTAACATGATGTAATGTGGATGTTCTAATGGTGTTCCTTTTATTCTGTAAGTTACAAACAGCTTTAAAAAATATTTAAAGTAAAAATGTAGTGATTAGCCCTAGTAGTCTTTATTTTACTGGGGAATGCCTTTGTCAGAAATTATGTCATCTCAATGGACTGTTAGCCAGGAAGTTCTGTCTAGCAGATGAATGAATTAGGAGTACTGAGTTTCTAATAAAAGACACTATTGTAATATTGAAATACTACTGATGAGGGTTGCCAATTTTCTGTCTTTAAATTTACAGAGCATGTTCTGTGATTAAAGTAGAGGATACTTAGAGTAAGTCCTTAGAGTAAACCACTATAAACTTGAGAAACCAGAAATAGAAAATATTTCCTTTTAACAATGCCATTTAAGTCCCTACTTCTCTCGGTTCAACTCCTAGACACTTGTTTCTTTGTCTTAAAAACTGTTAGGGGGGAAAAAAAACAATAAATAGATTTTTTTACTTGGCTAACATCTGACTTTATCTGCATATTAATTTCATTTTTAAACTTTTCTCATGATCCTAGTCTGAATGACTTATGTAGCCCTCTACTGTTATTATTGCCAGAACACAGACTTTGATTTATTTTATTTTGGAAAGGAAAGAAATCCTGACATACTATTTGCACTTCAGTTGATTATTTCCTCCTGATTTAAAACATGGAATATTTCATATACATTGCTGATCCTTCCCTATCTCAATGCTAATTTTTCTGGCAATTCCCATTGCTGTACCATAATGCCTTGCAAACATGTATTCCTTTATGACTGCTGTAGAGTTTTACATGTCCAAAATATGGATGATGATTTGGATCTCATACATTGTCTGGACTAAATATAACTTTCCTGCTCTTTCATCTCCATTCTTAACTATTTAATAGTTATTAGACTTCATTACTTTCTGTAATTAATGGTAAATTCAGTATGCATTATCTCCTATAGTAAACATAGAAATGTTTCTGCAATATTGCTTCCCAAAACTTAGCTTCCTGACTTACAGTATTTTATCTGTACTAGGGGTTTGTTGTACAATAATTATAGCATTTTCACATGCTATATCATACCTGTTAACTAAAAATAAATTTAGGTAGTTAGAATGGAAAATGAAATTATCCTGTTGCTTAAAATATCTTAACTCAGGTTTTATTACAGGTTGCATATGGTATCTGTTAGAACTTTGAACCTATCTTGGTTGTTGAATTATTATGTGGATTAACTGTTGCATTTGAAAGTTCTTGACTTTAAAACATATGTCTGTTTTAAATCTTTTGCAAATACTTAACTGGTTTTGAGAATAGTCTAATCTCTCTGTAGTGTATCTTTTTTGTTTGTTTGTTGTATTTTTATACCAGAACTCCAAGTCCTAAGCGCCAACAAATCTTAAATATTGCTTATGAAAGTCTTATGATATCATTAATACATTTTTTTAAATTAGATAAAATCTGTCTAAATTAGTGACCTATTGTACTGGGGAACATGAAATTTTTTGGCAATTTGGAGAATTTAGAAGGTATACAAGATATTTAAAATCTCTGACTATGGTACTCTCAGGAAAAATAAAACCTTTTTTAAAAAATATTTTATTTATTATTTTCAGAGAGGAGGGCAGAGGAAGAAAGAGAGGGAGAGAAACATCAATGTATGGTTGCCTTTCACCTGCCTCCAGCTATGAACCTAGCTGCAGATCTGGCTTGCAACCTGGTTATGTGCCCTGACTAGGGAATTGAACCAGTAACCTTTGGGTTTGCAGGCTGGCGCCGTTCCACTGAGCAACCAGCCAGGGCTGAAACCTTTTTTAAATATAGTATATACGAAGAGCTTTTTAAAAACCTTGTAGATTGCCCTAGCTGGTGGTTCAGTGGATAGGTGCTGACCTGCAAATCCAAAGGTAGCTGGTTCGATTCCCAGCCAGGACACATAACCAGGTTGCAAGCCAGGTCTCCAGCCAGATCTGTAGCTGGAGGCAGGTGAAGGGCAACCATACATTGATGTTTCTCTCCCTCTCTGCCTCTTTCTTTCTCTCTCTGGAAATAATAAATAAAATATTTTTAAAAAATTCTATAGCTCAATCTACAAAAATAAAAGTATAGGAAAATAAAGTTTTGAAAAAGTACAGTGGCACCATTTTCTCATAAAACTACTGAATTTTCTGAAAGTAACTCAATTGTTAAATATTTCATATCTAATATCAAAAGTTTAAGTCATTTTTGTGTTTTGGCCATTAAGTAGAGGCTTATACGATAGTTTAGTCATAGTTAAGTCATCTACTTAAAAAGTAAAGAAAAAGATAGTTTCTTGCCATTCATAATTATAACTTTCATAGTTTGACCCCCATTTGCTATGATCTTAAGTAATAAATAAGTCTAGTCAACTACCTAGTGTCCAATGTGAAATATTTTGTTAGTTTGTACAGCTTGTGAAATGGCAGTTGCCCTACTGAAACGATAAGAATTTGACCTTTCTGAAAATCTTTAATTGAGAAGAGAAAACAATATATAGTTGGGATTTTTTTAAAAAAATGATTTGCTTTAAACTTAGAGATACACATTAAAGAAAGATGGTGCCCAAATAAAATTTAGGATAAAGCTCTGACTAGTATGGGTTGAGCACCTGCCTGTGAACCTAAAGGTCACTGGTTCAATTCCCTGTCAGCGCACATGCTGGGCTGCAGAACAGATTCCCTAGTTAGAGGTATGTGAGAAGCAACTGATCAATATTTCTCTTGCACATCTATGTTTCTCTTCTTCTCCTTCTCTTTCTCACTCCCTTCACCCTCTCTCTAAAAATAATTTTCTTAATTTAAAATTTAGGATAAAAACAAGTTTTAATTAACATATCCCTATTTCATGGGTTTAAGGGTTTGTGATAGTCTCAAAGCTATCTTCTCTAATTCCAAGATAACGATAACTCAAAATTCATCAGATAAACGTGGAAAACTTTAATAAAAGTTCTTGAGAAATTTCTACCTAATGTGATTATTTCACCTTTGTATAGTTTTTAAACAAAGACTCTCCAGATACTGTCTATCCAGATTTTCCAGTCTTTTGTAGGTTTTCAGTTGTATCACTGTATTTTTCCTTTCCCACGATTATTAGAATGTTAAAAGCAAATCTCTCTTGTTCACCTAATGGCATGCAATCAAGGTTTTTTGTTTTCTCTTTACCACTTTTTAGTCCTGGTTTTGTCCTTTTCACACCCTTCTAACCTACCTTAATCTTCAAGGAATTAAGCAAAGTGTAAATAAAATACTAATAAAACTCAAGAAAATGTTCTTGGAAAGAAATTGGATTGTTATTTGAGAACATTAAGATTCTAAATATATTTTAAGAGAAAAATTATAAGCAAAACTTCCTGAAAGGATATATACTGAACTAGAAAGGACTGTTGCTTTTATGATTAATGTGAATTGGTGTACCCAAAGGTTCTTGTACACATGTGTTACTTGCATGCTCCCAAAATTACGTATGTAAAGCATTTGTACTAATGAATAATAACTACTAAGAAAAATTTGTGAATATATGTAAGCTATATTTTGTACATGACACTCATCCTGTGTCCTTTGTGTTGTAGTTTCTGGATATTTTCATCTTTGTAAGAACAACATGTGAATGTGCATTTCATCATTAAAATAAGAATCTATAAACAGTTCATGGAATTTTATTTTAGAGTTTTTCTGTATGTTTGTTTCCATGATACCATGAATGACTATTTTATAAACTTTTAATCATTTTTACTCAAGAGATACAGAAGCAAATGTTCAAAAGATAACACCTTTAAATACATGCTTACATTTAAATGTTTTCTATGCTTAGTTCATTCCTATTAAAGGCTTCATGTGTGCCTGATACTTTTCTAGATGCTGAAAATATAGTAGTGACCAAAACAAATAAAAATTGCTGCCTCCAAGGACCTTATATTTTAGTAGGCAAAGACTTTATATAAAATGTATAGTATACTAGATAATAAGAACTTTGGAGAAAAATAAAACAAAAGGGTGATGAGGAAAGCAGGGTCCTGAAAAGACATTACACTTTCAAATAAGTTCATTAGGGAAAGTCTCACCCAAGAAGATAACAATTAAATAAAAATGTGAAGAAAGTCAGTCATGCAAATATCAGGGAGAAAAACAATGTAAACACTTGAAATAGCAAGTACAAAGGTTTTGCCAGAATACAGCATATTTAAGAAACATAGAGGCTAACACAGCCAGAGTGGAGAGAGCAATGGGAAATGTTGTAGGAGATATAGGGAGAAAGAGTTGAAGGGGATATTAAATAAGACTTTACAGGTCATTGTAGAGACTATTTTTTTTACTCTGAATGAAATATAAAGCCTTTGTGGAGGGGGGAAATACAACATGACATCATAGTAGGATAATTCTGTCTGCTATGTGAACAAGGAACTGAATGGATCAAAGATAGAAGTAGGGAGATCAGTTTGGAGACCACTGTAATCAAGTGAGAGATATGGTGACTTGGACTAGGTTATTTGCAGTGGAAGTGGTGTGAAATAATTCGATTCTGAATATAATTGGCAGGTGTATATAGTATATAATAGAATTTGATGTTGGATTAGAAGTAAGGTATGAGAGAAGAAAGTGAGTCAAGAATGGAACTCCCGCAAACTGAGATAGGGGAAATGGAGAGAATATGATCTAATTTTATGTAAGTTACAGAAAGTTTTAGTCTCATAGCCCTGCATCTTATAGCTAACATAGTTCCTTGTCCATAGTGAGTGAGTGATAGGTATAATTGACTTAATTTAATATTTCTCTTTATCTGACTTGATTTAGATTTAGACTTTGATAAACTTCTATGTTTATAATGAAACAGATTTATTTTTAAGTTTATTAATTTCAGTACCTATAAAGGATTATGAAGCACATTAATGGAAACACAACTTGAAGTTCTTACTGATGTTAAAAAATAAGCTTTTTTGGGGTCTCACTAACATATTTATACACCCTCCCCCTCCTTGGCAAACATGTTTGAAATATAATGTTAAACGTTATGTCATGGGTATACTGGAGCACATGTGTTCTATAGAGTTCATAAATGGAAGCAGCTGGTTTCCTGCACAGTTACTAGAAGGTATGCACACAGCCGAGATCTTCAAACTTTAGAATTCACTGTATTCAGTTTCTATCTTGTGTAATCATGCTGTGATTTCAATTAGTACAAATGTATAACAAGCTACCTTAATGGCTTAAATTTTTATTTTAATAATTGAAATGCTAAACCTGGTTAATGTTCTTTCCCCCTCCCTGGTCCCAACCCACCCATCCGACCTCTTAAAAAAGAACATTACACCTATAGTCTTAGTTTTATACTTGATTCTGAAAAGGCCTTGGCAAGAGAGAAAAAGTTATCATCTCCAAGGGAAAAGCTGAATTCATACACAGGAACTGCAGGATTACTTTGGCGTTTTACTAGTCCCTTGTAACACTAGCAAGTCCCATAAATACCTAATGGAAAAACAGCAGAAAATGAGATCTGCAGCAGCCTTTTGAGATCGAATTTATGTTGCTGAACAGTTTTTTGAGGCTCAGTGTAAAGGTCAAAAGAAAAGTAGATAGATTAAAGTTGCTGATTTTTGCAAACTTAAGGCCACATTTAAAGGTTTCTCTTTCTATATAGCAAGAAAATTTCAAGATAAATGGCTTTGCTTCATTAGCTGAAATGTCATGTCTTCATTTTATATCTGTTGCATGAGACATTTAGTGATTTAATAGTATTTACATGCACTAAATAAATCCTTAGTACAATTTCATAACTCTAGATAAAGAAATTAATTTATGAAATTTAAGATCTTCCCAAGAAGAGTATGATGATAAATGAATATATATGGGTGTATTAATGTATATGTACATATTTTTAAATGAATACTTTTAGATGGTTTTGGTAAATACAGAAGGAAAAGACGGAAATCATTGTTTTCCCTTGTATAAGTATAGGTTATTGATCTAGCAACATAATTATCCACCTCTTTTTTTCAGTTACTTTGTTTATTAAACTATTTAAGTGAAAGTAAGTGATGTCAAAGAAAAAACAATCACATCTTTTAGCATTAAAATGAAATTCATGGAAAACTTTACTTCTCCCTTTACTTTCTGAATAATTATCTAATGCTCTATCACTGTTGTCTCTTATCAAAGAAACTGTGAATTACTAGGGTAATTAAGATTGGTGCAGTGCAAAACAATGAACTGCCATTTCTAGATACTTCTATCTTAAGTTAATAGTACATAAAGCCACATTGTTAACCTGAAGTTATGGATTACTTACATCTCCAGGAATTCCCTTGTGTTTAATTTCACGATGTGGATTGCCAGTTATTAATACTGGGAATCCAAAAAATAGAGATAAAAAACTTTCACTTACTATATTCACTGCTACATTACAATAAAGTATTTTCATGGAAATTACCTAGATAATTTTATAGTAGAACAATAATATATTAAAACTTCTCTTTTTATGATAGTTGAGAGTAAGTGGGAAAATTATTTTTATTTCTAGGAAGTGGGATTATGGGCAACTTTTCACTTTTATTTTATGTATATCTTTATTTGCATTTTGCATGGCAAATTTTTCATAATGAAAATAATTTTAATTATACATTTTTATTTAAAACTATATGTTAAACATTATCTTATTTTGTATTATCCCAGATTTATAATTTATATAAAGTTATTGAGTTTGTAATTTCCAATCATTTGTATTACATAAGGTAACTATCATCTTTATGGAACTAGATATAGGTCACAAATCTCATTAGTCACTGACAGCCAGTTCTCAAACCCAGGTACCCCATGTTTTTTCCTTTATACCACATTTTCTCATTAGTTCTCAGTGCACTGTATAGGCAATTTCCTCCTCTTAACGTTTAGTATTTTATTGCACTGTTAAAGTACAACTATACTTCTCTTCTCAAATGTCCTTTTCTATTTAGTACAGTTTCTACTCAGGGGTCCCCAGTGGTCAGTGCTTGTGATGAAGGAGAGGGAGAGGGAGAAGGTGGTATTGTAGCCAGTGCTATTAAAAGGCCCTTTAGGAAAGTGATTAGATGCACAGTTGTGACTCTTAAAGAGAGCCTTCTCTCACCTTTGCCTCAAAACAAAAGCTGTGCCCTAACTGACTTTTTGCCATTCTTATTTTTGAAGCTACCCATTAGGGATATCTTTGTACTATTTTTGATGTTGAAGTGAAGAACTCAAATAAAAAGGAACCAAAAGGGACCTCTTTAGCTTAAAGTGAATGCTGTTTAGCTTCAAAGGCATTTTAAAATACTTTTCTATTCTATCATCCATAGTCAGTAATTTACATTAGGATTTACTCTTGATGTTCCATTCTGTGGGTTTGAACAGATGTATATTGATACATATTTATCATGGTAATGTCATATGGAGTATTTTCACAGCCAAAAAAAATCCTGTTTTTTTTTTTTTTTATCATTTTCTTATTTATTTTATTGCTTTTAATAACTTCCAAATTATTTTGCTTATTTTACCCAATCCTGACTTCTGCTATGGCTTTATTTTTAGTTTACATTTCTCTTTGAACCCAGCAAGTTTATATTTTAACTTTTGTTAAAATCTTTAACCATATCTTCTCCGTGCTTTTGTATCTCTGATTAATAGAGATTTTTGCTTCATGAAATTTGTCTGTGTATTTGGTTATAATTCTTATATGTTCCATTTAACTTAATTTTGTTAAATGACTTTCATGTGTCATTTATTTTGACAGTTTATTTTGACATTTATTTTTATTGTTTTTCAATTTAAACTTTATTGTATTTTTTCCATTACTATTCAGCCCTCTTAGACCTCCCTCCCCCCAGCAATCCCCAAGCTGTTGTCCACACCCATGAGTACCTTTATTTTTTCTTGGACCCCTGTACAGATTCTATTTTGTAGAAAAAACTGACTCCATTTTGATTTCTGCTGTTTGAATAATGTACGTTTTTTTCTCAGCTACCTATTTTACGGGAAGTTCAAATAAAGAAGGGTTTAAGGATGTGTTTCACAGTAGCAGGAATTTTCCTTATCATGCATGTGTACCAGTTTATTGAATTGTCTGAACTCCGTAGAATACAAATAGGAAACAAGTTGTGTTTTCTTACTACTATCCTCAAGCACTTAATATCACATTTCCTTTTCATTAAGCCTTGGTGACACACAGGAAAATTTTGCCATAGCTTTTAGTCACTTAAGGCTATTAAGGGAATACACTTAATTTTGATTATTAAAATTTTGTCTAATATTAAAAATAGCAGTCTTATACCATATTCATAAATAGAAAATTTTAATGTCATTAAAAATATTGGTTCTCCCTACAGTGAGCCATAGAGTCAATGCCATTTCAATTAAAATGCAAATCAGATTTTAGGAAACGACTGTGTCTCCATGTAAGTCAAAAACCAATAGTAATCAAGATAACTCAAAGAAGCTCAATAATGAAAACTGGGATATAGCCTACCATATATGAAACCATTTTACATTTTTGTAATTTGGACAATGTATTATTGGCACAGTGAGGGGCCATTGGAATAGGCTAAAGAGGAGAAAGACCCCTCATATTGTACATAATAACTTGATTTATGAAAGCATTGCAGTTCAGCTCAGTGAGAAGATGGTGGATTATTCAATGGGTGGTGTAGGGATAATTACTTTTTCATAAAGAGAAATGAGACCAAATTCCTGTTTTACATTATATATACACCAATTTCAATTGTAGACCTAAATATTTAAGTTAAAATAATAGCTTCAAGAATGTAGCATTGGTGAATATCTGTGACTTGGGGGTAAGAAATTATTTTTTGAACAAGACACAAATAGCATAAAGGAAAACACTGTTTTAAAGTTTAATGATTTCAAATGCTGCCCAAGATTACGATGAACAACTTTTACACACTATTGCATTATTTGTTAAAGATACAGACTTTGCAAAACCCAGAAAATTTTGTTACTTTTGGACACTAATTGTTTCTGATATCTAGAACTTCTATCTTATGAATCATGTATAGGGCCTCTACATAGAAAATTATAAACATATTGAGAGAACTTTAAGAAATTTTAAATAAACATTTTAAAAATGTTATGGATTAGAAGACTCAGTATTGTAGAGGTTTGATCTTGTCAATTCTGAAACTTATCTGTAGATTCGGTGTAATTCTAGTAAAAATCCACTAACAAGTAAGGGTATGTATGTAAATTGACATACTGATTCTTAAATATTTTTGGAAATTCAAAGGATCAATGGTGTCCAAGACCCCCTTAAAGACAATGTGGAAAAAGTTAATTCCTTGTATATAAAGTTATAGTAATAGACATACTGTGATATTAGTATGATGAGAAATAATGAAAGAGAAATAGAGAATCCAGAAATACACCAAGAGATAGTCTTCCATTTTGATTGGTGTTTGAAACTAATGATAAATGTTTTAAATGTGCTGTTTTTAATAAATGTTTAAAACTTTATCATATGTATATGCACATTTAATCAAAACCTTTTTCTTTGAGAGACAGAATGGTGTGGATTGTTGCCTTTGAGGTCAGATCTGAGTTTAGGTCCCTGTTCAGTCCTGTACTTGCAACCTGCTTTTCTGAAGACCTGAAAGCAGTCATTCGACAATTTGAGTTCTTAATTTCTTTATCTGTAACAACATGAAATAAGAAAATTACCCTCCTAGGATTTTGGTGACACAAGTACAAATGTAATCTTGCTAGTACGTTCTATGCCTTTGATAATGGGTACTTGTTACTATATTTAAGAACAATAAAGATTTTTATTCCTTATGAGAGTTCGTGTTTCACAAGTCTGTATATACTAATTTTTATGTTTAAACTTATCCAATTGCATCTTTTGTCATGGTTGCCATTGAATCTTTTCTTTTATTACATGAAATTCCTATTCAGAATAGTTTATTAGTTTTAATATGATTAGTTTTTGTGGTTTTGGATGGTTCCTATCGTTGTATTCAGAAAGTGGTTATGTAAACATTGATTATCATAACATTATGAAAAATTAAGAGCCCTCAAAATAATTAATATTTAAAACAATTTCATTAAATGGGTTAGCTATAAATATTTTATATTAAGTCCTTTTTTAGTAGTTAAGCTGAGTGATTAGAATCTAATTTTTTCACATGCCAGCAATAATATTTGCTATTAAGAATTTTGTTTTTATATGGACTAATGCTTCACTTTAGGAATAATATTAGCTAGAAAAATATTTTTAAAATATAGTGCTTATTAGTGTTTTAATATGAAAAATGTTTTAAGTTACATGTGGCAAATACAAAGCCCACAGGCTGAATCCAGCCCTCCACCTTGTTTTATCTGGTCCCGCACCTTCAGCCTGGCACCTTGTTTCTACCTGGCTCTCTTAACTGTTAAGGAGTAGTTACGTTTATACAGTCCTAAAATTACATTCGCCCCTTGGAGGGTGACCATGATGCTGATGTGGCCCCTGGTGAAAATGAGTTTGACACCCCTGTTTTAAGTATTTAAAATGACTTTTATCCTTAAAATCTTCAGCATTTATTTTTCAAATCATTTTTTATTTTTCAATTACAACTGACATAAAATATTATGTTAGTTTCAGGTGTACATTCCAGTGATTAGACATTATATAACCTGCTAAGTAACCATCCAGATAAATCTCATACTCATAGGACAGCATTCATGGTTATTAGAATTTGTTGTCTGTATTCCCTATGCTATACTTTACATCCCCATGACTATTCTGTAACTCCCAATTTGTACTTGTTAATCCTTTCATCTTATTCACCCATCCTCCTAACCCCCTTCCATCTGGCAACTGTCAAAATGTCCTATCTATATGAGTCTTTTCCTGTTCTGCTTGTTCATTTATTTTATTTTTAGATTCAATTGTTGACAGATATGTATTTATTGCCATTTTTTATCATAATTTTATCTTTTCTTGTTATTCTTCCTTCTTCTTAAGATGTGTAACATTTAATGTAATACTGATTGGGAGGTGATGAATTTAACTTTTTCTTGTCTGGGAAACACTTGATCTGTCCTTCAATTCTAAATGACAATTTTGCTTGGTAAAGTAATCTTGGTTGCAAGCCCTTGCTTTTTATCACTTTGAATATTTTCTGCCAATCCCTCTGGCCTGCAAAGATTCTGTTGAAAAATCAGCTGATTTGCTTGGTAAAGTAATTTTGGTTTCAGGTCCTTACTTTTCATCACTTTTAATATTTTCTGCCAGTCCCTTCTGGTCTGCAAAGATTCTGTTGAAAAATCAGCTGACAGACTTATGGAAGCTCTCTTGTAGGCAACTAACTGCTTTTCTGTTGGTGCTTATAAGATTCTTTGTCTTTAATGTTTGGCATTTTAATTATGATGCGTCTTGATTGGGCCTCTTTGGGTTCACCTTGTTTGGGACTCTGCGCTTCCTGGACTTGTATGTCAATTTCCTTCACCAGGTTAGGGAAATTTCTTCTCATTTTTTCAAATAGGTTTTTAATCTCTTGTTTATGACACCCCTATGATGTGAGTGTTAGTACACCTAAAATTATCCAGGGACTTCTTATACTATACTCATTTTTTAATTTATTTAAAATTTTTTTGCTGTTCCAATAAGATGTTTTTTTGTATCCTTATATTGCAAATTGATGACTTAATTCTCAGTTTCATCTCCTCTGCTGTTGATTCCATGTAACTTATTTTTCATTTCAATTAGTGTATCCGTAGTTTCTGACATTTTTATGATATCTATGTCCTTTTTTATACTGTTGAAGCTCTCACTAAGTTGATCTACTATTCCCATAAGTTGATTGAGCATCCTTATAATCAGTGGTTATTTTTATTGATTGATTTTCCTTTTTAGAGAAAGAGAGAAAGACAGAGAGGCTTTGATTATTGTTCTAGTCATGTGCCCAGGTTGGGAATCAAACCCAAAATCCTACCATATGGGGACAATACTCAAATCAACTGAGCTACCCGACCAAGGGTATAACCAGTGTTTTCAACTTGGCATCTAGTAGATTGCTTATCTTCATTTTGTTTAGTTATTTTTCTGGAATTAGGCTCTGTTCTTTGATTTAGGGCATGTTTCTTCGTTTCCTTATTTTGACAGCCTGCCTCTGTGTGTTTCCATGTATTATGTAGAGCTGCAACACCTCTCAGGCTTGTTGGAGTGATCTAATTAGCTGGTGTCCTGTAAGGTCCAGTGGCACAGCCTCCTCATTCACTAGGGCTGGTGCCTCATTTATGCCCCCATGTGTCAGTTGTGTACAGCCTTCTGTTGTAGATGAGACTTGATTGCTGTTGACATGTCAATTGGAGAAGTTACTCCAGACAGGCTACAAGGACTGGCTGTGACCATGGAGGATTAGCTGTTTAGGGGCCTGCCCAACAGAGCAGGACTTTAGTTCGGTGGGGCTCTGGTGTCTGCTGAGTCATCCTGTGAGTATGTGCTTGTGGAGGTGGTTGGATGGGGCTTCAAGGTGATCTAAAGCTGCCCTCCAGGTGCACTAGCTCTGAAGCCAAGGTCAGCTGCCAAATATGTTCTACCCGGGGTCACCAGAATGAACTACAAAGCAATCTTTGGCATTTATTTTATAAGACATTTCATTCTGTTTTTCTGAGCTTTAAAGATGGGAAAAGGATGGTAGAATAGGTCAATTTAAAATTTTGGCTATTACTTCTTTTAGCCTGTCTGATCTTTAAAGCTAATTGGGTAATGTTTTCTTTAAAATCCTGAGATCGCCTCACCTGTAGAAAATTTGCAACAATATTTTTCATTTTATCTGTAAGTACCACATTAAATATAGAATAAATAAGTCACATTTTTTAAATTAAAAGTATAATATGTTTAGCTTTCAGTCACATCTTTTAGGAAAGACCTCACAGTGTTATATAATGTCCGAAGTTAAAAAGTATCAGGTCTTCGATAATGTCAATAAAGGAGATGCCAGAGTAAGAAGAAATAATAGAAGAGTTGAAAAGGGACAGATTGAAACCCTAACAGAAAATTATCTTTCACATTCAACATATTATTTGGCTTTTCTAAAAAGCATACATTTTTAAAGCCCTGGCTGGTGGCATAGTGGATAAGGTGCCGGCCTGCAAACCCAAAGGTTGCTGGTTCGATTCCCAGCCAGGGCACATAATCAGGTTGCAAGCCAGGTCTCCAGCCAGCTCTGTAGCTGGAGGCAGGTGAAAGGCAACCATACATTGATGTCTCTCTCCCTCTCTGCCTCTCTTCCTTCCCCTCTCTCTAAAAATAATAAATAAAATCTTTTTAAAAAAAATTAAAAAAAAAAAAAAAAAAGCATACATTTTTAGCCAACCAGGATCTTTCAGTCCTTAAATGTAATGATTTAAATAGTGGCCATAATCCACCCTAACCAAGTGATTCAATATAACATCTTAACTAACAATTACTTAATACATCTACTAATTAAGAAGTAAAAATATCTCCTATTTACACTCCTGCCAAAAATACTAGTGTCATATCGACCTTGACATGAAACATTGAACAAGAAAATGACCTGGATTCTTAAAAAATGCCACTGTTATTAAAGGAAAAAATAAGAGGGTGAGAGGAGGAACCTGACAAGCAAATACAATACTTGATCTGTGATTGAAACTGCATCCAAAGTTTTTTAAATGGGAGAAAGGAACTTGCTACAGAGAGGATCTTGAGACAGTTGGAGAAATTTTAGATATGGATTACATATTAGATAATATCATTGTTTCACTTTTATATTTTGTGTTTATATAGGAAAATGTGTTTGGTCTTAGAAACATACTGAAGGATTTTTGTGTCATGATGTTTAGAACTTGTTTTTCGATGGTTCAGGGGTGAGTGTCATGTGTAGAACATGTTACAATTGGTAAATATAAGGTTAACAGTATTCATTTCATGGTCACATAAGTTTGTTATTTTTCAAAAAGGAAAAGTTTAGGAATAACCTACAAGGAACAAACTTTTAAATATGGTAATATATTAATATACCAAATATAATTTTTATATCTTTTATGAGTTATCCTTCTCAGAAATCTTGTTTATTGAGATTGGTAGAGTTTGCCTGTTTTTTCTGTTGGTAACTTTTTGTTTTGGTTTCTTTTTTACAAAAAAAAAATATATTTAAAAAATTTTCAATAGAAGCTTACATTCAGCATCATTCTCTGTTTCAGATGTACAGCAAACTCATTAGAAAATAACATAATTTAGCACTGACCAGGTGGCTCAGTTGGTTAGAGTGTCATACTATACACCAAAAGGTTGCAGATTCAATTCCCAGTCAGGGAGCATATCTAAATTGCAGGTTTAATCTCTCTCAGGGCACATATAGGAAGTGACTGATCAGTGTTTGCCTCTCTTTCTCTTTCCCCTTCTCCCTTCCTTTCTATCTAGAGTCAGTAACCATATTCTCAGGTGAGGATTAAAACATGAAAGAAAAAAAGAATATCACATACTTTACAGAGTGGTCACTTGCTGTTTCAAATAACCATCTAGTCCCATTCATATTTATATTAATGTTATTTACTATATTCTCTTATGCTGTACATCTTTCTAACCTTCAGATACTGGAAATGGAGGAATATAAAAATGTTTTTTCATTTCATTTCTAAATATTAATGAAAACTGGCCTTTTGAAACATTTAATTGATTTGAGATTCAGTACTTAGCTTTGTTCAACAGATAAGTATTAAACATTTAGGCACTATGGTAAAGTAGCTAATCTTATAGGTTCTCTAAAATTATCCAGATTTATACCCTGATTGCACCACTTACCAAGTTTGTGATCTTGGATGAGCCATTTGGCATACCTGTGCCTGAGTCTCCTTAAATGTCAGGTAGGGTAATAATAATACTACCTATCTCTTAGAATTTTAAGTAATGATTAAGTGAGTTAATATATTTGGAGCACTTAGGAAAAAGCCTGGCACACATAATGTCTAAAAAATATAGCTGCTGCTGCTGTTATTGTTATTGTCCTTAGAGTGTTATTCTTACTATTCATTACCTGGATCTTTGCTAAGAAAGGGTAAGACTGAACTAGCATTAAGGAGTTTACAATGTATTAATTTGTTTGACTCACAAACAAGGTAATTGCACATTTTGATTTAAAGAATACTCATATAGACCACTTTGCCTATCTGTGTAGTTATCTTTGCAATCAGATATTGAATTCTACAGTATGAAAGGTAGATTATAGTTTAAGAGACACAAGAATATACTTAGCAAAGGGTTTATGTAATAAGTGTCAAAATAATACTGCTCAGAGAAACTCAGTGAATTTAGATCAATAAAAGAAAGTCATGAATTTTGGGTGGAGATTAGCAAAATGGGGAAGGAGACTTATTCCCAGCTAAGATGATGACTCGAAGGGTGCAGATACATGTAGTATATCCATTGAACTAGACCGTGTGTTTGTGTGTGTTTGTGTGTGTGTGTGTGCATGCACGTGTGCATGTTTCCTGCCCATAGGAAAAAATCTTTGGAATGTTTAGATTTGAATTCATTCTGATTTTAAGAATTTTCTTTCCCTCTGCATCCTGTTTTTGATAGCATTCTGTTTCCTACATACTTTGAAATGTGTGTGTGTTTGTGTGTGTGTGTATGTATGTATACACATATATGTATCCCTAAAAATTATGTTATTATTGTGCCAGACTCAGAGAAGAATGGGATAATTTTCTGATTATTTTCTAACTAGATTATAGTATGGTGGGTCAACCTAAGTCCTGTATATAACTACTAGATGCTAATTCATAGAAATCAATGAATTTCCATTTTATTTAGTTAAAATCAAATGCACAGATTTATTTTAGACCTAAAACTCCATATTATATCTAATTTGCTAAAACTACCAAATGTCAGGGAGAAAAAAGTATAACCAGGTTCGAAGTTATTTTTTAAGAGTTATCATGTAAGATGGTTAGACCTTTTATAAGTTTGAATCACAAATAGCCCACATCAAATTTTATCTTAATATAATAATAATTAATCCCATATTTTTGAAAGTGTTATAGCATTTAACCAATAAATAATTCTGAAAATGACTCATTGTACCAATAATATTCTGTATACTTAAAAATTCCTTCCAAGCCCTGGTTGGTAGCACAGTGGATTTGTACCAGCCTGCAAACCCAAAGGTTGCTGGTTCGATTCCCCAGCCAGGGCACATAACCAGGTTGCAAGCCAGGTCTCCAGCCAGCTTTGTAGTTGGAGGCAGGTGAAAGGCAACCTTACATTGATGTTTCTTTCCCTCTCTGTCTCTCTCCCTTCCCCTCTCTCTAAAATTAATAAGAATTAAAATCTTTAAAAAAATTCTTCCACTTATTTCATATATTCAAATCCACAGCATTTGCATTTGGAAAATGTTTCTTTTTAAAGTTACATTTTATTGATTATGCTATAACAGTTGTCCTGATTTTTTCCCCTTTGCTCCACTCTACCAAGAACCCCCCACTCCTTCAGGCAATCCCCCACCGTTGTTCATGTCCATCAGTCATGCATATAAGTTCTTTGTTACTCCATTTTCTACACTGTACTTTACATTCCCATGGCTAATCTGTAACTACTTATTTGTATATTTTAATCTCCTCACTCATTTCCCTATAGCCCCCTCCTATCTGGCAACCATCAAAATGCCCTCCATATCCATGATTCTGTCTCTGTTCTTATTTGCTTGGTTTGTTTTTTAGATTCAATTGTTGATAGATATGTATTTATTGCCATTTTATTGTTCATAGTTTTGATCTTCTTTTTCTTAAACAGGTACAATTAACATTTCATATAATAATGGTTTGATGGATGTTGAACTCCTTTCATTTTCTCTTTTCTGGAAAGCTCTTTAACTGCCCTTAGATTCTAAATGATAGTTTTTCTGAGTAGAGCAATCTTGGCTGTAGGTCCCTCCTTTTCATGACTTTGAATATTTCTTGCCAATCCCTTCTTGCCTGCAGTTTCTTTTTAGAAATGAGTTGATAATCTTATGGGAATCCCCTGTAGGTAACTAACTTCTTTTCTCTAGCTGCTTTTAAAATTCTCTCTTTATCTTTAACCTTTGGCATTTTAATTGTGATGTGTCTTAGAGTAGGCCTCATGCATACATCTTGTTTGGGACTCTGTGCTTCCTGGACTTGGCATGTTCACCAAATTAGGGAACTTTTCCTGTATTGTTTTTTCCAATAGATTTCCAATTTCTTTATATTTCTCTTTTCTGCCTGGCACCACTATGATGAGAATGTGGGAACACTTGAAATTGTCCCAGAAGCTGCTTACACTATCCTCATTTTTTAAAATCTTTTTTCTTCTTGTTGCTTTGATGGGTTGTTTTTCATTTGTTTTTGTTTTGTTTTGTTTTTTGCTTCCCTATGTTCCAAATCATTGATTTGATTCTCTGCTTCATCCACTCTACTTGTAAATTGTTCTTTATTTCAATTAGTGTATCCTTCATTTCTGACTAGATATTTTTTTATGCTGTGAGATCCTTGCTAAGGTCCTTCAGCATCAATATAACCAGTTTTTGAACTCATCAATTGATTGCTTATCTCTATTTCATTTTGCTCTTTTTCTGGAGTTTTGATCTGTTCTTCCATTTGGGCCATGTTTCTTTGTATCCTCATTTGGACAGCATCCCTTTGTTTAGCAGAGCTGCTTTGACTCTGTATCTAGATAGTGTGGCCTAATGTAGTAGGTGTCCTGTAGAGTCCAGTAGCATAGCCACCCCTGTCTCCAAAGCTGGGTACTCAAGGTGTGCCCTTCATGTGGGCTGAGTACATCCTCCTCTTGTAGTTGAGCTTTGATTGCTGTTGGCAGATCAATGGGAGGAACTACCCAGGCCAGTCAACTGTGAGGATTGGCTGTGACCACTGACCACCAACTTCTGCCATTGATGGAGGATCATCTTTGAAGAGGCAGCGTGGTGGAGCTCCAACATAGTGTGTAGCTGTCCATTGGCTACACTGGCCTTAGGGTTTCTCTGGTGGTGCAGGTCAAGGTCAGCCCTCACCTGTGTTTTGCACAGGGCCACCCTGCCTGAGCTGTAAAGCAATCTGAGATGGCTGCTACTTGTGCAGGGCTAGAGATTCCCAGGTAAGGCAAGCTGTGAATCTAGGCTGGCTGCTGGTAGTGCTGGGCCTGGGGCTCACTGAGGCAGCTGTTGCTCATTTGAGAGGACTTAGGAAGTTGTGAAGCAGGAGCTGAGACCAGCTATTCATATGGAAAAGCAGCTTGGGTTGATCCATTAGCTTGGTAGGGCAGAGTCTCTAGGACCCTCCAAGGTGGGTCAAACAGCATGAGCCAGGTTGATAGAGTCTCAGATGTGGCACCAGCTTGCTGGCTCTGTGTGGGGAAGGTTTATAAAAGGGACAATGGCCTCTCCTTGCCTTGATGCCAGACACTGCATTCCTCCCTTTGTGCCACTGGTGCCTTTCAAGCTGCTACCCCGATGCTGGAGCTCAGAGGGAGTGAGTCTGAGTAGGTGGGACCATGTGTGGGTTTTTTAAGAGGAACTGCTTAGGGCTTCTGAAGTTTCTTCCACCAACTCAATCCTCAGTGGTTTTTGCAACAAGAAACTGGGGAGACTTATCTTCCTCGCACTGGAACCTTAGACTGGAAAACCTGGTGTGGTGTTGTGATCCTCCTTCCTGAGGTACCTCTTCTAAATTTTTATCCACCACACATAGGTGAGAGACCAGCCCATTCTGTGCTCCCCTCCTACTAGTCTGAATGGATGTGGTTTTTAAAATTTTGTAATAGTCAGACTTCCGTTCAACTCGATTTCTGATGGTTCTGGCTGATGGTTGTTCTGTATTTTAGTTGTGATTTTGAAGTGGTTGTGGGAGAAGGTGATCCTTGTCTGCCGATGCTGCCATCTTGACTGGAAGTATGGGAAAATGTTTAAATAAAGAAAATCAGCCTTAAAAAAAAAGTATTTTAGAAAAGATTTTTCAAGTTATAAAAATATTTGAGGCAATAAAAACTTTTTTATGTATCATTGCAATACTGATTTTATCAAAATGTGTCTGTAGAGACACATACTAGCTTTGAATAGGTTCCACAATATGGTTTATACTATATAATTAATGATAGTGTAGCATTATGTTAACCCGCAAAATATTACCAGGGATTTATCAGCAACCACAAATTTAATTACACAGAAGAAAATTAGAGTTTAAAATGCAGTCTTCACTAAAGCCTAAAGCAGCTGTGCACAATAGCACCAGCTGTTACATTGATACAGATGGATTTCTAGAAACACTCACCTAGTGGAAGAAGCCTGTACTACAAGGGACCAGTCCTGCAGACGATAATTCTAGTTTTTTGAGGTCCCCATTCATACATTATATTCTTCAAAATACATGCCATTATTGGAACAAAACTTCAGAGCTTAATTTCCATAGTGCTAGTAAATAAGAGAAAAACAACTTTGATCCAATGCAATGTTTCAGCCTAGATCTCATAATTGAAGTGATCCTAAAGTCCAGAGATTTCAGTACCATCCATCTCTGCCTGATAACCAGGTATTGGTTTTCATTTTTTTAAGTTGTTGGGAAAGTCAATTACTTGATCTTTGTCTTAGTTTTCTCCTGGTAGGGTTGAGTAAGATGATCCCAAAAGCTTCTTCTACCTTGAAAATTCTGTTGATTTTTCTCTCAGTAATTCACAGATTGCTTTCTGGAATGGAAATAGTGTTTATACATTGAGGTATCTATCAGATATTAGATCAAATTGGCATCCATAGATCTGTGACTATTTTAATTTTTACTTGTTTACTTCTCTATAGAATGGAATGTCTTCTTTTTATTTAAAAAATGTATACTGAGTCACCCAAAGTAGTGACCATATGAAATTCTAATAGCAAGATTATGAAAATATACAAGCATTTGTCAAATATTAAATACTGTATCTGCTTAAAATTGACAAAGAGAATAAAAACCTCTTTTTGCTACTTAAGCTTTTCATAAAACTTAATAGTTCTAATTTAAGATAAAGATCACACAATGTATTTTTCACAGTGTTAGGTACATCAAAGATATTTAATGACTGTGAGTGAATAAAATATCTTTACTTCATGCATCTCATTTTCTGAAATTTTTAATTTATTACAAAAGTTTTCAAACATACACAAAGTATGTTTGTTTAGTGGTATACAAAAATAGTATAATGAATCCTTATCTACCCTTTACTGAGATTCAACAATAACTAATAATTTGCCATCTTAATTTTAAAACATTTTTGTAGAAAAAGATTTGCTTTATAATACTTGACCTCTTGCCTTTTATTCTATGTACATTGTATTTTTTTTAAGTAATAGTAATTTTTGACCTTTATTTTTTTATTTTCCTGAAGACCTTGCTTCTGAGGCTGTTTGTTTTCTGCTCCAAGCTTTTATCTGGGAGTTTACTTCGTTGTCACCCTGAAAGTATCTTCATCTCTCTGATCTGTGTTGAATCCTTAGTTTATAGGAATCTCATGAGTTCTTCCTTAATTCATTTTTGCTTTGTTTGTTTTCTAGGAGCACATATTCAATTAACAGAGAGGTATATATTTAGAAACCTAACTATTTCAAAGTATCTCCATCACTTACTCACTCTAGATGAATAATTTAGATGCTTATGAAATTCTAGGAAAAAGATTTTGTTTAGAACCTTGAAATGATTGCTCTAGTATATTCTAATCTCATAGATTATTTTGAGAGGCCTAACTACATTTTTCTCCTGAGCCATTGTATATGGTCTAAATTTTTGTCAAAATATTTATAATCTTTTTCTCTGGTTTTAAAAAATTTCCTGACAAGCAATAATGTTGTAGGTCTTCTTCAATTCCATTAACTTACTGGTTTCTATAAATCTTGACAATAAGAAAGTTCTGATGAATTTTTCAGAAAAATATAATTTATTTTATAATTTTATTCCTACAATTTTTTTGTTCTTTCTTTTTGGAACATATATTAGTCAGAAATTTGACTTTTTGGATTGGTCCTCTACCATTCTTATTTTCTCTTGACCCCTCCCCACCCACACACACGCACCCTTTTTCCCTATTCATTGGGATTCCTTTTTTATACCACTTTTTCGCATTCTGCTAGATACTCTTCTCATATATCTGGTAATGCTGATTGTCTATTTATAGCTAGGAGTTATGCATTAAATACCTGATTAGACTGTGCACCAGATCTTCTTATAGTATTTGAATGAGAAAGAGCTTTTTCATAAGAGAGGTAATTTGTATGTCTTTTCCAGGGCTATTTAATTTCTCCTGAAAAGATTGGAGCCTCCATTTTTCTGCTTGGGTGAATTTAAGCCTGAGAGCTAGTAATGGAAAGGATCTGAAGGCTGACTATTTGGCGTACAGATTTTAACATCACTACCTCAGCCTGTTACCAGTCTAGAACTTTATCGCGAACCCTATCCTCGTTTGTGCTTGGTGTTCCTGAACATGAACCCTTTCCAATTCACTCCTACCCTACCTTCTCTCCATTATCTTGCAGAGGAAAAGGATATTTGTCGTGCTATATAGGGAGTGAATGGAAATCTGAAAGTTCAACTCATCATCTTCCCTAATTTTCAGCCCCACTGATAACTGCTACTGCCATTTTCCAGACTTCCTAGGGGTCTTTGGATGACTCAGCCGGTTTCTTGTTAGAATTGCCTTTGGTAGGCATTTGTACTTTAGCTTTCTTTACTTTGCTGATCTAATTATCAGTTCTCTATGTACTTTCTGCCTTCTTCATGTACTGTAATCTATGGCTGTCAGTACTTTTCATAAAGTTTTATTTTAGTTTCTCATTCTCTACATTGTTTTGAGGTAATTTTTAAGAAGAGTATGTACAGTAATGTCTATATCCTGGTTTTAAATGCTATCTTAAAACCAAGTCCATACTTTTAAATTATTTCTCATTAAAATCTATCAATAAGTAGAAATAGCTGTAATCAATTAAGTTCTTAACCTCTGACTTTTAAATAATCTAATACATTTAAATAAATATCTAATAGTCAACAGTGTTTCATGGTCTGGGATAGATAATACTCTGTTTGATGAGAGCAAAGGCATGGTATTACCTTTGGAACATGAATTTTACAGAAATTAAACCTCATATTGTCAACCATTCACCCATTTTTACCCTGCTTGAGAAAATTGATAGTGATAGTTATTTTAGGAACATATAGTCTATCCTTTTCTCTAAAACACCACATTTTAGGTTTGAATGATCAGAAAACTATTTGCTTGGTCTTGACCCCATCTGCATTACTTTCACTGTATTGTTTTAATATCAATGCCTTAGTTTTTCATTGAAGAACGCTACAATAAATCAACAGTAAATAGACTAAACTTAGTATTGAGAAGTTATGGAGGACAGCATAGTCTTCTGTATCAATCAGTATTCAATATTTTAAACACCATATGAGAAGTATATTTTAGAACCAAGTATTTCTCATATAAGATGGGTATTTTTCATCTTTTTTGAAAATGAAAGCTAGGTAACTAGATATCTTACTTTTTGCTTTGGCTGTCAATAAAAATCTTAGAACAAATTCAGAGTTAAAGACAGCTGTGCTGTGTTTCTTTTCCCTCCAAAACTTAAATGTATTCTGTGTTATAGTCTTTCTGATCTTTTTTTAAAGTTGTCTTATTAATTGGGGAATATGACAGGGGTGTATATAAACAAATGAGCAAACATATGAGCCAGTGGAATGGAATTATAGTCTCTCCTCAGATCATTAGTTGTATGACCTTGGGCAAGTAAAGCAACCTCTCTGGGCAAAATGGGTTAATAGATCAATTAGTTTTAGCTGCCATACCCTGTTATCATGGGAAATAACTTGGAAACCCAATATATACACCAAATAATAGCAGTGTTCAGACTAGTATTATAGTTACAGGGAAACTAGTTCTAATTTTTTATCTCAATAATATTAGAACGACCTCTTGGAACAAAGAAACACAACTTCATTTTCCTCCACTACAGCAAATTTATATATTTTGTAGTGCCCCCCTTTACACCACCTTCATAAAGATTTTTAGTTCCTCTATGTTGAATGAAAGTCTTAAGAATTCCACATCAGTGGTTTTTATACTTTTAACATGCATCCAGATCACCTGGAGGGCTTGTGAAAATACAGATTGCTATGTTCCATGCACAGTTTCTGATTCTATAGTTCGTTTTTTAGCAAGTTTTGAGTGAAACTATAGCTGCTGACTCAGGAGTTACACTTTCAAAACTATGGTCCTATATCAGTGTTAACAATGCATTTTCATTACTTTTCTTATTTTAAAAATTATAATGACTCATGTAACTTAACATCCAGAAGACAGTTACCATCTTAAGTAATATACGATATCTGAAAAATAAAATTAACACACGAAGAGCTTCCGATGTCATGAAGGTTTCATCTCTCTTGTCAAGGGGTATCTGTATCATTTTCTCTTCTTGTGCTACTGTTGTGAGCAGATGGATGCTAACCCAGCATCAATCAGGGTTGGTTTCAGCAATAAAGAAATTATTCAAGTTTACAGCCAATCCTTTCTTTTGATGTTCTGGCAGCGTCTAAGAAGAATATAATCAAGATCAATATAAGTGCATTTGCTGGTAGTTTAGCTCTTTTCTATGACACAGAAAATGGTTTGAAATTTGGATTTTATTAAAATCTGAAACAACCGCTCAGAATGATAAAACAATAGGTTTTAGTGTAGTTATTTTCCATTTATAAAGTGATGCTTTCATAAAAATAAACACTGCAAACTTCAGAAAGCCATAACAATTACTCAAACAAATAGTTGCATTTTTGCCATTCTTGAACTCAGATGTAAAACAACTGTCAAGTACTAATGGGAATAAATCACATTTTTGCTTTCCATTAGTTAACTATTTAGATCATTTCAAGGCAAATACAGCCAAAAAGAATAACCATCTCAGTGTAGGTTCTTAAAGATCACTTGTGTTCCCTATTACTTCTATTTCAGAGCCTTGCCCGTGAATTTCATAAACTTTTTATTGTTAGATAGAATTTTGTATTTTAAAGTTTTTACTAAAACCTCATGAATTAGTTAATATGCCCCAGAAGGTATAGTTAATTGCATTTCTGGCTCAATAAGGATTGTCAAGTTCTGGATAAAGGTGACTCCCTCCACAGGATATCCCTTCAAACCTGTTCTATAAAGTACAGTTTTAATATGTACATATTTGCATTATTTATTACTTTTATAAATAATATGCTAGAATACTTGTTGTGGAAACAAGCCTGATGTCCATAACCAGAAAGATAAATAAACATATTCTGACCTTTCCATGCAATGGAATATTATTTGACCATTAAAAGGTATAAATATACATTATCATCTGAAAAACTTAAATATTATGCTAAGTGAAAGAAGTTACACATAAATTATCATGTAACATATGATTTCAATTATGTGAAATATCCAGAACAGGTAAGTTTATAGAAACAGAAAACAGATAAACAGAAGATCACACTATGAAAATGGTAAGTCAAAGCAGACCAATCCAAGAAGCAGAAACAAACAAGAAGAGTCACCTAAAATGGGTAGACAAAGACACAAACCCTCATCAAAAGAAAAGGACAAATCTCCAGAAAGAGTGCAAAATCAAATAGAGGCAAGCACACTATCAGACATGGAATTCAAAATGATGATAGAGAAGCTCAATGAACTTAGCAAGTTCAAAGAAAAGTACAAACAACTCCAGTGGAACTAAGAAGAACTCCAGGGAAAGCAACAAGAAACTTAAAGAGGATTACACCAGCATTAAAAAGGACACAGAAAGCATCAATAAGAGCCAGGAGGAAATGAAGAATACAATTTCTGAATTGAAGAACACAGTATAAGGAATCAAAAGCAGGCTAGAGAAAGCAGAGGACCTGATCAATGAGCTGAAGGTCAATGTAGAAAAAAATTCTGAGACAGTGCAACAAAACAAGAAAAGACTACAAAAGAATGAAGAGGTTTTAAGAGAGCTGCAGGACAACATGAAACGTGATAATATCAGTATCATAGGGATACCAGAAGGAGAAGAGGAGCAAGGGATAGAAAATTCATTTGAAAAAGTAATGACAGAAAACTTCCCTAACTTGAGAGAAAATGTCATGCAAATGTAGGGAGCACAGAGGGTCCCAATGAAGGTGAACCAAACAGACCCACTCCAAAGCACATGATTAAAATGGCAAATTTCAAAGACAAGGAGACAACCCTAAAAGCAGCAAGAGAGAAATGGCTAATAAAATATTAGGGCGTTCCCATAAGGTTATCAGCTGATTTCTCAACAGAAACACTATAAGCCAGAAGGGAATGGCAAAAAATATTTCAAGCAATGAAAAACAAAGGCCTGCAACCAAGAATACTCTACCCAGCATGGCTGTCATTCAAAATGGAAGGTGAAATAAAAAGTTTCCTAGACAAAAGAAGTATAAAAGAATACATCTCCACCAAACCAGCATTGCAATAGATGCTAAGGGGACTGCTTTAAGAAGAGGAAGAAACAGGGAGAGACAGAGAGGAACACAGGTACAAAGGGGAAAAATAGAATAAATACCTATCAATAGCGACCTTAAAGGTAAATGGATTAAAAGCACCAATCGAAAGACATAGGATAGCTGAATGAATAAGAACCAACTTAAACTTATGAATGCTTTAAAATCTTGTTATAAATAGATTTTTATGAAATAAGGTATAATTTTATATTTTACTTGTATCTGCAATACTACAGGTTTAACGTTAGATTGGGATTATTTCATAAGATGGGAAAATCATGTTACTTGCAATAACTTAGAAAAATAGAATGCAGTTAAGAAGAAGAAAAAAGAAAATGTGGATATATATTACATAAAATACATGCTATCTTTCTTATTCACTGTTAAAAAATGAAACAAAACTAATGTTGCAGAAGAAAAAGAAAAGAAAACAGATAAGTGATCGCCAGGGGCTTGGGGCAACATGGAGTAACTTTTTAATGGGTATGCAGTTTCTTTTTGGGGCGGTGAAAATGTTTTGAAACTAGATAGAGGTAATGGTTGCACCATATTATGAATATATTAAATGATGTTTAATTGTTTGCTTTAAAATGATTAATTCTGTTATGAGAATTTTACCTAATTTTTTTAAAAGGTTGCTTTATTTAAAACCTAACAGAATTCTAGAATTTTTGAGGTGGAAGAGCCTCTCAAGATCATCCACCCAATCTCCTTTCTATTTCTATAAAAGAAATTGAAGCTCATTAAGATTAAATATGTCACTCAAATATTTCAAAATAGCTTGTCTAAAACCTAAATCAGAATTTGAATTTCTGAATTTCTAGTCATTATTATTCTGTCACATGCTACTTTATCTGTTGGTATTTTTAATAGTTTAGGAAATATACTGCTACAATTAAAAACTCAAAAATTGTGTTAAAGAAAATTGGTTATCACATTTGACCATACAACAATATTTTGTCTCTTCCAAAAGACAAAAACATACAGAGTGTAAAAGTTATGTAAATTATCCTGTCCTGATTATGGAAGCTAGAGGATCTGTTTTAACAGTTATTTTCAAATGCATCTAAGGAGCAGCAATGAGTGGAATTGAGGGGTAGAGATGGAGAGCAGCAGCAACTAAAACAAGATAACACAGTACCCTCGGGAAATAGGATGTAAGGGACTTGTGTTGATTTAGTGCTAGTCATAGAAAAAGGATGTTCTCATTTCAAGAAAAGACATTAGGAAATATAATTACATAGTTTTGGCCCTGGCTGGTGACACAGTGGATTGGTGCTGGCCTGAAAACCCAAAGGTCATTGGTTCAATTCCCCAGCCAGGGCACATCACCAGGTTGCAAGCCAGGTTGTCAGCTGGAGGCAGGTGAAAGGCAACCATACATTGATGTTTCTCTTCATCTCTGCTTCTCTCCCTTTCCCTCTCTCTAAAAACAATAATAATAAAATCTTTTAAAATAAAAATTAATTACATAGTTTTCTTCTCTATACATCCTCTCAACTTTTGATTTCTTCATCCTCTTTATTATTGGATTGGCCAAATATTCTATTTAGTTTTTTCCATGAAATAAAAGGCACATTTTTCCTTTTCACCAATAATTTTATTGATTTGGATATTTTGAGTGTATCAGCTGTCTCTCATATGGTATAACTTTGATTATTCTTATTGTCTCCATTTGCTCACTATCAACTTCAGCTCATCTACTAGACTGTGAAGCATCATCCAGCAAGAAATCTTCAGCACAAAAATCTTCACAAACCTCTTTTGACATGTTTGATCAGTCACAGCACCTTCTCCATACACTGCAAATATCTTTTTTCATTTCAATTGTGTCTTTACCTTTCTTGAAATAATAAGGCATAATATGCCAAAAATGTTGCATATTTTCTATCATCTTCAATATCAAATTGGCTACACAAATATTCTCCAATTTTGATAAGTATTTTTTAAATGCATGCTATTAAGACAGCTGTAACAATCTAACAAAATTGTTTCAAATGAAATTACTGAATGCCATTTTACTGGAAAACCAAATGAACTTTTTGTCCAACCCAATATTAAAAGTAAGCTAACTTTCATTAACACCCTACATTGGATTTCCTGTTAATATCCTCTCCAACATTCTTTTTGTCTGATAGGTTGTTTTCATTTCCTTCTGTACCTTTAATTCAAAGGTCAGCAAAGTGTATCTTGTGGGCCAGATTTGGCTCACTTCCTGTTCTTGTGAATAAAGTTTTATTGGAACACACCATGCTCATTATTTTAATGTATCATCTATAGGTGCTTTAAGTGCTATGACAGCAATAGAGATCACACTGCCCACAAACCTAAAATATTTGCTCTCAGGCCTTTGACAGAAAACGTTTGCCAACCCTTACTTTTGTTGACTTATGAGAGTCAAAGAACAGATTCTAAAAGAATAAATATCACCAGCAAAGGAGAAGATTAGGTAGATAAAGATCTGTACATACAGGTAGGCTAGCTAGAAGCCCCTTGTAGTCAGAGTAGTAAGAGTTTCATGAAGGTGAATCATCAGAGATAATATAGGAAAGATCAATTACTGTCAGATTTAGAGAATTTGTAATGCCGTGTCTGGAACTTTAGACAGATTGTTTGAAAAAGGAGACACTTAATATCTTTGAGCAGAGGAGCTTTGCCAAAACAGGAAACTGTTGCAATAGTATTTACAAAGTAATGAGAGCTGTATTCATGGGAAATTAATGCTAATGTTTTATTAATAAGAGAGATGGCAGAGGTACAAATTACTATGGAGTTAAAGTTGATAGGACATTAGACATTGGATTTGGAAACAAAGATAATAATTCTTAGATTCAAACTTAATTGAGCAGAAAAATAAAAATATTTACACATGTTTTGGAGATAAAGAGCTGATTTATATAGAAAGTTGAAGTTATTAGAAAGGGATTACGACACTACATAGGATAGAAAACAAAAATTGATCACTAGGTACCAATGTTACTAAAGTTGTTAGGGCACTCCATTGCATCCTCTAGTCCATCTCTTAAAACCCTTTCACTTCTGCTGTCCAGAATGCTAATTCTATCTATACCCAGGTTTTTAGAGTTCTGCTATTTCATACAGAAATTGCTTCCATTTTTGAAATACAAGAAACCAAGAAGAATTTTAGCTCTCTCAAAAATGCTAATCAAGGTATTTTCTTCAACTAAAATTGCAATTCCCAAACTATGTACTGAGACAGCCTAGGGTACTGCAGCAAACTTAGAAGAAGGCTATAGAATATTTTATCTCAGGGTAATGCACCATTTCAACATTAATTTGCAATACATTCCTTTGGGATAATGTCCTACATACACACACACACACAGCTCCTGAAGAGCAGTATGGAACAGGAAACGAAGGTTGCATTATTTAATTCAAATCCAATGCTTGAAGAGTTGTGAAGCACAATATTCCATTAGTAACTATTGTGGTTATTTTTTAAAGGTTTATTTATTTATTTTTAGAAAGAGGGAAAGTGAAAGAAAAAGAAAGGGAGAGAAACATCAGTGTGTGGTTGTCTCCTGCCTGCTCCCAACTAGAGACTTGCCCTGCAACCTAGGCATGTGCCTTGACTGGGAATCAAACCGGCTACCCTTTGGTTTGCATGTCACCGCTCTATCTACTGAGCCACACACCAGCCAGGGTTATTGTTGTTATTTTTGAATGAAGTAAAAAAAAATTTTTTTCACTTATATTATTTATTAAACCAGGTATTAAGTTGTTAAGATTATAGTATAATACTTCCTGCGTTGTTTGGCCTTGACAAAAAAAAAAAAACTATTGAGTACTTTTTAGGGCATTACAAAAATTAGTAATTTACCAAGTGTGCTATAAACTAAGAAAGTTTCAGATCCTCTGAACTAGAGAATTGGCCAACTCTAACATAAATATACTCTTCCTTTGGCATGTGAAAATGCAGCAGTCCTATTTTTTACTAGCATTTTAGTTACTGGGGAATATATCCAGAGTCTGAATATAAATTTAGTCAGAAATTTAAAAATTATTGGTACACTGTACGAAATTACTGGTAAGCTTTGTGCTGTACCAAAGGTTACAATCAAGTTAGGGAGATAAGATAAATGCAAGTTGCTTATATTACAATAGAAAGTAAAATAAAATAAATACTTGGGATTATTTATTTTATATTACATATTATGAAGCTTAGAAGAGGAATAGGTACATATGTTTGTGGGGATGCAGTGTATCATTGTGGGATGAAAGTTAGATTTTAAATGGACCTTCATGGAAGGCTAAAATTCCAAAAAGTAGAGGTAGTGGATAATTCATATACATAGATTTATTTTGGGAGAAACAAGTCATTCTGTATGATTGAAGCAAAGACATATGCTGTGGAGTAATAGGGGTTACAGCTGGTTTACAATGTAAGTTGGAATATTGTGGAGAGCTTTGAATGCTGGAGTGTGAGGCATTTGGATTTAATTTACTAGGAAAAGAAGAGTGATTAGGGTGATTAATCTGTCAGCAGGATATAGGATGATTAAATCAAGGAGAGAGGGGAGGCAGGGAGAGCTTTTGTAAAGGGAATGATGGATTTTGTTTTATGTATTTGTATTTCAAAGGAAATGCCAAACTGTATATTGAAGTTCAAGAACGTACTTTGTAACTAACAGCTGTAACATAAAACTTACCATTCATGGAAAAAAAGAAAAACCTTTCTAATGTTCTTGATATTACTACAGAAATAGTAGTAATATAATTTAAATATGTATGGAGTTCATATAATATCCTAGGCATTATATGAAACAATCATTTAATTCTCACCTCAATCTTGAATAGGTATTACTGTTTCCACTGTTCATATGAGAACAGTGAGGCCTAGAGAAGTTAAGTAGCCCAAAATCACATAGTTAATAACTAGTCATGTTGGCAAAAAATGTTAAAAATAAGTAATTTGCTTTTTTAAACCCTCTGGTGCTGAGAATTGAGTAAATCCTTCTCAGATCTTATTAAATTATTATCATTGTCTTAGGAATGGCTCCTCTTTTATTATATTATTTTTTATATTATTTCTGATCCCTACCACTACTCCTTTTCCTACAATGGGTACGCTTATGTGTTTAAAGAGTCTTATTTCCTTGGAAATGTATCTTGTTTTGGATGTGTGCACATGTGTTTACATTATACACAAATATGTATATATAAAAGTATGAACTACATAGGTTTTCCAATCTGATGTATATAGTTCTAGTTTATTGTTTTTAATCTCTGCGGAGTAGTGTGCATTCACCACATTTTCCTTATCTGTTCCCCTAGAAATTGACTTCCAGCATGCCTCACACTCCCTTACACTTTCAGCAAAACTGGGATTAAAATGCTCCTATGTGTCCTCCTAAAATTTACCTTCTTTCCAATTTGTCTTGCTGCCTTATATTACATGCTTTTTGAGGGGTTATTTTGGATGAAAGAGAAAGAAAAGCTGACCTCATGGTATAGTAGTATAGTTAAGATTCCAAGTACATTAGTCCTTAAAAAGATTAAAATATATGTGAAATGGGTGATTTCAGTGGTGTTTCCAAAAGCAGCCAGATAGGCAGGAAGATCTAAGTGAATTATTCTATTCTGTTGATGCATTACATTCCATCACCGGTGACCTAAGTATTACAGCATTCACTAGTATATTTGTTCTGATTTTCTTCTTCCAGCAGTTCTATTGCTGTTATTGATACAAAGCAGTACATATCATAACATTGTAATTGTAAATGATTTATACATTATCTTAATGATTGTCAAAGTCATATTTTCCTTAACAAGCAAATACAAACTATGTTTTGTCATAATTCATATTTGATTCCCACACCTGCAAAGAAATACATTTTACATTTTCTAGGAGATTCACAAAACATACAGGACCCATTAAGAGGAAGAAAAGCATGCAATCTGATGTTGAATTTGTTATTTTTGACTTCAAATGCATTCATTCTCTCAACCTCATTCTCTGATTAGTGTTATTGTAGCACCTTCTATATGGCATGGAAAATAGACTAATTATGTTCTTTTAGAACAGACATCAGTGTTACATGTTGAGACATAGCATCTGGTATTTGCATCCCTCTCTCATCAGTACTAGTGTAGATTTGGTGGGGCTCTGGTTGTTCAAATAATTTTTGTTACCACACATCCTTATTTATTTTCACTTTTGCTTCTATGAATAGTGATTTGTATTTACAAAAGTCACTAATCTCATATCTAGTTTGTTCCTTTTTCAGCCATCCATCTACTTGAAGAATGTAGATTTTACCCAGAAGTTTATTTACTCTTACTGTTTGTTGCTTATTGAATTAAGCTTCTCTACTATTTATACATATCTATAGTTTATGTAGAGATTTCCTTTAGTGAACAAAGTATTTTCATCTTTTAAGCAACGTCTATCAGAAGAGTAATCAAACCACATTATTAAAATTTGTAAAATAAAAAATATTTACATTATCCAAAATTTTTTATCCTCACCTGATGTTAGAGAGAAGGAAGGGGGTCGGGGAGAGGGAGACAGACAAATACAGACATGGATCTGTTGCCTCCCACATGTGCCCCGACCAGGGTTCAAAACCGCAACCTAGCTATGCATCCTGACCAGGAATCAAACCCACAGCCTTTTTGGTTTATGGGAATATGCTCTGACCAATTGAGCCACCCAGCCATGGCAAATTATCCATAATCTTTAAACTCAAATTTAACCATTTTTACTTTTGGTGTATTCTCTTATAGTTTTTTTCTATTGATTTACTACTGTTTATAACCATATTTTGTACACACTATCTGTATGTCTTATGTTTCATTTACATTTGCGTAGCATAAACATTTTCTATTCTGCAACTAAGTTTTCATAAACAACACTTCTAATATCTTCAAAATTATTCTCTAGAGGAACACCAGCCAATGGAAATATAATACAAGCCACGTATACAATTACAAATTTCCTAGTAGCCTCATTAAAAATGTAAAAAGATCAGGCTTCCAGTCAAAATGGAGGTATAGGTAGACATGCTTCACTCCCTTGCACAATTATAGAAAGAATTATAACTAGATATAAAAAACAAATAACAAGCAGAACCATCAGAAAATCAACCTGTATGGAAGCTGGACAACCAAGGATTTAAATAAGCAACATTCATCCAGATAGGTAGGAGAGGTGGAGTCTTGGAGATGGGGCAGAGTGGTGGTGTAGCTCCAACAAGCAGCAGTGGCAGAAGGGTCAGCCCCACATTCATGTGTGGTGGATAAACATCAGGAGGGATACCCTGGGAGCAAAGGATCTAAGCCCTAGGTCAGACCGCACTACCCAGGGTTTCAGCATCAGCAAGATAAACCCCAATTACCTCTGACAGTAAAAACCAGTGAGGGTTGGGGCAGTAGAAGAAACTGCTGGATTCTCACCACTTAAAGAACCCCCACAGGGTGACAGGAGAAACTGCCATGTTTTTGCCACTTAAAGGACCTGTATGATCTGAGAACATACACAAACCCCAGGGCAGCAACTGGAAGGGTGCCAGTCATATACAGGAAGTGGGGGAAGTGACTGGAAATGGGGCTAGTGCTGGGCAAATAACCAGAAGCCAGGTAGCAGCATTGTTCCTTGTCCCAGCCCCCACAACAAATAGAGCTGGTGGTCCCTCCCTGGCACTTAGCTAAAGTTCTACCCACCCAGTTTATAGGTGCCTTTCCCATATAGGCCATACTACTAAGGGAGCAAAGCTGTTCTACCTAATACACAGAAAGGAACACAGGGATGCTGTGAAATTGAGGAGGCAAAGAAATATGGCTCAAATGAACAAAACAAAACCCCAGGAAAAGAACTAAATGATGGGGTAGGGGAAAGCAATCAGGGGAAAATGGGATAAATGTAATAAAACAATGATAAAATAATTTTAAAAATTATCTTAAAGTAGAAAAAATACTAAATGAAATGGAGACAGTCAACCTCTCAGAAGCAGAGTTCAAAACACGGGTAATAAGGATGCTCAGAGAACTCTCAATAGAGTATGGTAAAAAATTCAAGGAAGAAATGAAGGTTACACAAAATGAAATAAAGAAAAACCACTGAGAATGAACAGTGATGGGATGGAAGCTGGGATTCAAAATAATGATTTTGAACTAAAGGAGGAAATAAACATTCAACCAGAATAGAATAAATAAGAATACATAAAAATGAGGCAAGGTTTAGAAATCTCTAGAACAACTTTAAAATGTACCAACAGCCAAATCATAGGGGTGCCAGAGGAGGAGAGGAAGAGCAAGAAATTGAAAACTTACTTGAAAAAATAAGTAATGAAGGAAAACGTCCCTAATTTAGTGAAAAAAAAAAAATAGACATACATGTCCAGGAAGTGCAGAGTTCCAAACAGGTTGGACCCAAACAGGACCACAACAAGACACATTATAATCAAAATACCAAAGGTTAAAGATGAAGAGAGAATCTTAAAAGCAGCAAGAGCACAGAGTTACCTACAAAGGAGCGCCCATAAGGCTATCAGCTGATTTCTCAAAAGAAATGTTGCAGGACAGAAGGAGCTGGCAAGAAGTATTCAAAGTAATGAAAAGCAAGTATCTACAACCTAGGTTACTCTATCCAGCAAAGCTATCATTTAGAATTGGAGGGACAGCTAATGTGCTTCCCAGACAAGGTAAAGCTAAAGAAGTTCATCATTATCACACTATTTTTATACGAAATGTTAAAGGAACTTATTTAAGAAATGATCAAAAACTATGAACAATTAAGTGGCAATATATGTACAACTATCAACAATTGAATCTCAAAAATAAGAACAAAAACAAACAAAGCAAACAACCAGGGACAAAATCATAGGTATAGGGAACATTTGGAGGATTATCAGCTGGGAGGAGTAAGGGGAAGAATGGGGGGAATGATGCAGGGATTAAGAGGTATAATTTAGGTCCTGGCTGGTGGCACAGTGGATAAAGCACTTGCCTGCAAACACAAAGGTCGATGGTTTGATTCCCCAGCCAGGGCACATAACCAGGTTGCAAGCCAGGTCCTCAGCTGGAGGCAGGTGAAAGGCAACCACACATTGATGCTTCTCTGCCTCTCTCCCTTTCCCTCTCTCTGGAAATAATAAAATATTTAAATATATATATATAATTGGTAGGAACAAAACAGGGAGATGTTAAGAATAGTATAGGAAAGGGCAAAGTCAAAGAACTTACATGTATAACCCATGGACATGAACTAAGTGGAGGCACTGCTGGAGAGGAGGGGGCAAAGGAGAAAAAATTGGCACAGCTGTAATAGCAGCCTAATCAATAAAATATACTTTAAAAATAAAAAGGTAAAAAGACACTGGTAAAATTAGTAATATTTTACTTAATATATCTGAAATAGTTCTCATTTCAACATGTGATTATATAAATTTACAATATTTTTTACTTTTTATCATACCGAATCTTTGGGATGGTATCTGTTTTAGCAGAGTCAGTTCAGTCACTAACCTGACAATGGTCAAAAAATGATATGTCTCCTACCAAAACAATGAAAATGTGTTTAGCAGAAATATATTTTTTGCTATTTCCATTTTTTAACTAAAATAAACTCAGTTCCTCAATCACACTAGCCACATTCTATGTGCTTCATTAGCCACATGTGGTTCTTTGTATTTAAAATAATTAAATGAAATTTGAAATTCAGGCCTTCAGTTACACCAGCCACATTTTCAGTGGTCAATAACCAAGTTTAGAGTAGGTTTATATGCCAGCCCTTTACTATATCAATGAATGTTAGCATTTCTTCCAGATACAATGAAATAAATGTATACTGATATATTCATGAATGTATGTTTTCCCATGTTTTGGATTGTTTTTAAGGTCACTCAGAAGTATCCAGAGCCCTCGGTCCCTAGTCCTGGGCCTGTTCCTCCACCTTCTAGGCAGTAAGAACCCTGGTCACTTCAGGAACATGTCTCCCTCTCCCCAGCTCCCTGCCATCCCCTTGGGTCAAAGGATATCCATTTGTTTATGGTTTGTCATGTATATTTTCAGAGTATTTTCTGAAAAATTCTGTTAGTAGCACTCCCACCACTAGTATTAACATATTTCACAAACCTTTCTTCATCATTTAGTACTACTGTGCTATGTCTCAGATTGCTAGAGAGGAATATTTTTTTATGTATTTATTGTTTATTTCCCCTACTCTTTTAAAATTGATTATGCTGTTACAGTTGTCCCAGTTTTTCCCCTTTGTGTCTCAGCCCAGTATTCCCCTTCCCTCCAGTAGTCCCACCCCCCTTATGAGGTGTCTTGGTGTGGCCTTCTTTGAGTCTAGCTTATTTGGGACTTTCTGTGCTTCCTGGACTTTTATGGCCCCAAAGGAGGGAGCAGATCAAGGTTCCAGTGGAAAAACTTAGCGATAAGGAGATAGCCAATGTAATAGATACAGAGTTCAAAATGCTGGTGATGCCCTGGTCGGTGTGGCTCAGTGGATGGATCACTGGTCTGCAAACCTAGGGTTCGAAGTTTGATTTCAAATTGGAGCTTATGCCTGGGTTGTGGGCCAGAGACAACCACACATCGATGTTCCTCACCCTCTCTTTCTCCCTCCTTTCTCTTCTCTCAAATAAATAAATAAATAAAATGCCGGTGATAAAAATGCTCACATACTTGACAGATTTGCTTGAGTATGGCAAACGCAGAAGGGAAGAAGGGAAGACTATGCTAAGTGATGCAAAGAAAAATCCACATGAAAACCAATTGTGAAGGGAAGGAAACCAGGTTTCAAAACAATGATTCGGAACATAAGGAAGAAATAAACAGTCAACCAATACAGAGGATTAAACAAGAATTGAAAAAACTGAGGACAATCTTAGGAACCCGTGGGACAACTTTAAACATGCCAACATCTGAATCATAGAGGTGCCAGAAGGAGAAGAGGAACAGCAAAAATTTGAAAACTTATGTGTAAAAAATAATGAAGGAAATTTTTGCAAATTTGGCAAAGGAAATAGACATACAAGTTCAGGAAGCACAGAGAGTCCCTTACTGTTAATGGAATACTTTTTCATGTTCTTGGTTTATCTGTTGGTGTCCTAATATTTGTTTAATGTTTAATCTACTTTAAACTTCTTTATAGACTCAAGTTATTAACCCTTTGCTTCATTTACTTCAGACATTTTCCCTGGTGTTTTATTTGCTCCTCCTCCATCCCCACTCTGGGACCGGAAGACAACTAACTAAAGGTTTTAATTTTGTATAGTAAATCTTTAGATAATCTTCTGTCTCTAAGCTTGAAAGTCATTCCCACTCTCAGGTATTTACTTAGCTGTTATTATAGATTGTGTATGTTTAAAATAAAGAGGTAACTCTTTAATCAAACTGGTATTCATGTGGCTCTGTATTTTCAGGAAAAGAAACCAAATTACAAGTTCTTAACCTTCAGTCAAATCCAGTGCTTACCCATTATTTATAGATGAGCCTCAAGGGATTACTGACCCACTCCTACTGCCACTGCATGTAAAATTTTATGCATATGTGTGTCTAGATAGGCCCAAATAGGTTAAAAGCCACTGATCTGAACACTTAAAAATAATAAGATCTATTTATGCCCTATAATACTCTGATCAGAGTGTTTCTCTAAACAAAGGACTTTTTTTTTTTTCCTATGTCACTGTGTATTCACAGTTGATCACTATAAGGCATAGTTAATCCGCGTACCTTTATTTCCTTTTGAATCAATATCTTACACACCCAAAATTATAAATACCTAAAATTGACATAGGTATGTATGTATGTGCGTGCACACACCCCTACCTGTTCCTCAGCTAATTGTTAATGGAAATAATAAAAAGAGTTTGTGCTCTTACATAAGGTCAACTAAAAACTAAAACCCAAATGGTCACCCTGAATTCAGATAAACACTGGTAAAGAGCAAAATGAGCAATTCATCTCCTATTCTTTTAGTGTATTAAACAGCTTAATGTCTTCCATTCTGTGTTTAAACTACTCTGAGAAATCCTTAGAGTGGTCGAATAACAAACTATGTATTTGAGATTTCAAAACATTAAGTCTGACTCTGCTAAAATGGTTCTTTGGTCTGCTTTAGTCTTTCCCCTCCCTCCTACTTTTGCACTTTTGTTTTGTTTTTTATTTTAATGGGTAAAACTGTCTTGCTTCTTTCTCAGTTTTGATTAACATTATCCAACTTCTGTTAGAATTCACTTTGCTTTTAGTTGCTCATCGAGACAAAGAGTAGCAAGGTTAATTTATAGACTCAAATCCCTAATTTTAAAAAAAATCACAAGATTTTCTTGATGATAGAGAGTATTTTTCTAAACTATAGCCATATAAACTATTGGCCTGTTTTTATTGCAAATCTAACACTTGAGAAAAATTTTATAATGGTACTGTTTTTATTTTTGGTGATACTACAGTTTGGAACATGTGGCCTAGCAAAGGATATAAATCTAGGAAGAAAAATTATGGTTGGCATCAATTTTAAGTCTTTGCACTCTAACAGAACACAAATCCTAAGTTGTTTAAATAATAAATATTTACTTAAAGAAAAGTAAGAGACCAATCAAAATGGAATTAATTTAAATTGCTAATTTGCCTCATTTAAAAGCTTAAGTTTTTTGTATATTCTTTATAAGATTTACAAAATAGAAGTTATACTATCCACATCACAATACTCTTGTGTTGCATTTTAAAGTAAAACACATACAACATGCACACATTTGGAATGAGGCCAAATTTAGACTCCAGGGGCATACTGTTCTGTACCGTAAATTACAATCAGATGTATTTTAGTACAGATCAAATTTTCAGTCTGAAGTTGGTGAGAAGCCTAATTATTTGACCAGGTTACTATTTATGTAGACCATTCTGTGGCTGTCTGTGGTTAATCCACAGCTGGCAGAATGCTAGCTCTGGGAGGTTTTTATTTCATGCTGGAACAGTTTGAGGAGAAATGGAGGTTGGGGGGCTTTAAACTTTTCTCATTAAGTGAAAGACTCAAAAGCAAATACATACATATTACTATGGAGACAAGATGCTATATAAACTGTTCATTTTAATTCTCCAAGTGACAGAAATAGCAAAGGAAGCAGCTTGGGTGCATATAGTTTGCAAATGACATGGTTGTTGGTTTAAAAGGTAAGAGGAAAACACTTAAAAAGTGTTACCTAAGATGAAGACTTGTTACCTTTTAGAACAATTGAATATTGGTAAAAATTAATGGGTTGGAATTTTGAGATGATAAAATATGTTTTGTGATAGGAAAATAATTTATTAGAATTTTATTACCAATATCCTAAAATAATAAATGACCACTATAGTGTAAAATTATCTGTTAATATCTCAGAATTTATAAGGGCAATACACCCCTCAAAGCACACATGACTTTTGCCACAAAATTAACTTTTTAGTATTCAGTTTTAGAATTGAAAGTAATAGCTCTGACCAGTGTGGCTCAGTTGGTTAGGTGTTGTCCCATAAACTGAAAGGTCACTGGTTCAATTCCAGGTCAGGACTCTTGCCTGGGTTGTGAGTTCAGTACCCATCTGGGGCACATAAGAGAAGCAATCGATCAATGTTTCTGTCCCTCTCTTTCTCCTTCCCCTCCCATCCCTCTAAAAATAAATCAATAAAATCTCTTTTAAAAATTGAAAGTAATAGAAAACATCTTTTTTTCTTTTAAACTTTTTAAAGTTTGTATGATGGAAATGGTTAGTCTCTCAATAGCTTTCTTTTTTTAACTTTTAAAAGAAGTTTCCTTTATATTTTCAAGGTTGCTCTTCCATTTCCAAGCTGCTCTTCTCCCCTTGTGGTTCCCATTGCCCTCACTTTCTCTGGTTCCCTGCTCCAATTACGCTTTGCCCTCTTCTTCATTCTTTTACTTCTCCACTAGATCCTTTTCATTGAAAAGCAAAATGCTCAAACTTTCTATGTTGTTTCTTTTAAAAAAACAAAACAAAACAAAACAACTCTTTGCCCTGGCTGGTAACACAGTGGATAAGGTGCCAGCCTGCAAACCCAAAGGTCACTGGTTCAATTCCCAGCCAGGGCACATAACCAGGTTGCAAGCCAGGTCTCCAGCCAGGTCCATAGCTGGAGGCAGGTGAAAGGCAACCATACATTGATGTCTCTCTCCCTCTCTGCCTCTCTCCTTTCCCTTCTCTCTAAACATAATAAATAAAATTAAAAACAAAAAACAAAACCTCTTCTACTTCCCTTCCCCCACTAAAACTATCTTTCTGCTCTTTTCTTCTCTATTGTCTACTCAAATTAGGAGCATTATCTCTGGAGTCGTATGAATCCAACCAAGTTCCATTATAAATAAACTATGACCTGAAAGATGTTTCTTAACTTTTCTATCTTGCCTTCTTTATTCATAAAGTGAAAATAATAACAGTATCCACCTCATAGGTTTGATGTAAAGAAAAAACTATAATTGAGTTACTATACATAAAGCTTTTAGTATAGTACCTGGAGAACAAAAATTTCAGAGTAGATCTTACGTAATTATATTATTATTCACTGATCAATCTACCAAAATAATTTAAAATTCTTACCCTTACTTTCTCATTCTGTCTTTAACTATCTCTTTTTACCTTGACACCACAAGTACTTTCTCTTAACATCAAATCCTGAGGCTTTTGTTCAGTCTTTTCTTTCTCTATTCCTTAATAGCATTTGGTAGTTTATTTATTTATTTAAGATTTTATTTCATTATTTTAGAAAGAGGGGAAGGGAGAGAGGCAGAGAGGGAGAGAAACATCAATGTCCGGTTGCGTTTCACCTGCCTCCAGCCACAGACCTGACTGGAGACCTGGTTTGCAACCTGGTTATGTGCCCTGGCTGGGGAATCAAACCTGTGACTTTTAGGTTCGCAGGCCGGCGCCTTATCCACTGTGCCACCAGCCAAGGCTGCATTTGGTAGTTTTAAATAGCTTCTTGAAATTTCCCTTATTCGATTTTTCTTGTATCACTTCTGCTGTGCTTGCTTGCCTTTCTTTTGTTCTCTCCTTTACTTTCTTCCTTTCCTCTATCCCCTAATTTTTGTTCTTCTCTGTTCTGGTCTTGGCCCTCTTCTTTTTCTCTATTCTCCTTCTTGATAATTACAATACAAACCCTCTTTTACCATCTCTTTCTTCCATGCTGTCTCCTGAAGCCAATTTGTTTATTTTTATTTTTGTTTCATTTGCCTGAGGAGATATATCAGATAAAATATTGCAGTGAGCAATGTTCAAAATTTTATGCCTGTATTTTCTTCTAGGATTTTTATGGTTTCAAGTCTTAACAGTTTCAGCCTTTAATCCATTTGGAATTTATTCTTGCGTGTTTAATCCAAACTCTATATCTGATAAATTGTCTGCCTTCATTTCATTTAGTTATCCTTCCAGAGAACTTTCTTGTTCTTTCTTTTGGGCCTGTTTCTTTGTCTTCCCATTTTTCCTGCATCTTTCTATCTTTTTCTTTGTTTTAGGTAGATCTGTCAAGACTCTGGTGTAGGTGTTTGTCAGACACTTTCTGTGACTGGCTCTGGGCAACCTGTGTGAAGCTATCAGAATCCATAGCATGTGGCTCCCTCTGCTAGACCTGGGTGTGTACCAAAAGAACCAGGCTTTACACTGACTTTTAATAGCACCTGGCCCATTTGAGTGTCAGCTAAAGTCTCAGAACCTCCACAGATCTGCGTTTTCCCTGTTAGGCTCAATCACTGAAATAACCTCCACCTGTACTCAGCAGCCTAGCTTATGTTCTGCAGAATGGGGTGAGAAGGATTCATGCAGATGCTGCTATTGCTTTCCCTCAGAATGATACCACTTGTAAGGGAGTGCTTTGCCCAGGAAAGATGGCTTCTACAGTATGAGGCATGACTCAGCACAGGAAACCTGGAGCTGATCCTTCAGTTCCCTCCCCAAAGACACCAACCCCAGACTGTCCTCATACATTTCTAGTTCACTCTGCCCTCTTTCTGCCAGAGCCCAGGCTAAGTGGCTACAAACAGAAATCTGTACATTGGTCCTTTAAAAGGCTATGTCTGTGGTATCTCTCTCTGACAGAAAGAAACCCTGCTACTTTTCATAGCTACATGTTTTTTTGGGTTCCTTTCCCAGTTCTTGTACTCTAGGCTAGGAAGTCCAGCTTCAGATTTAGACCCCATACTTCTTAGGGCGCCCTCCAGCCACTGAAATATCCCGCTGGCACTTCAGTTTCCACTCATGGGAGAGCCCTCTGGCACCTTGGCACTTCCTCATTGTGGTGAAGTGGTTTCTTAAGTCCTTGATTAAAATGATTCTCACCAGCTAGTGTTCAGTTGGTTATTTCCTTTAATTTAGATGTAGTTCTGTCTTGGTCCTGAAAGGGGGTTAATGTAACTTCCACTTACTCCTTCACCATCTTGGGTCTCTAGATGTTTTATAAGGTAACAATCTAACCTAATAAATTAATTTTATTTTTAAACTAATTTAATTTTGAATTAATATGTCACAAGAATACAAAGTGTTTCTAAGAAGGCTAGAAGAATAAATTCTGCCTTCATTGCTATTTCTCTAAGTGTAATTATTATCTTGAACGGGACCTTTCAAATAGTTTTACTAATGCAGATTTGCATAATTCTTAGCATTGATTATACAAACCTAGTATGAAATAAGTAATGAGTTATACTCTGACATAATGGCATATATCAAGCATATACTACTCATGTGACAAATTTTTTTCCTAATCAAATGTTGATATTTTCTGCTTTGTATTTTAAAACTGTCTCTTACAGTGTATATTACTATATAGGCTTTTATGTAGTGTAAATTTTTCTGTTCTCCCTAAGAGTAACTCGGGAGATTATATTTAACTTTTTTTTCTTATTTTTGTTATCCAGGGCTTTTTTCTTACTGTTTCACCAGAGTCAGTGTTAAAAGTGGCTCACCATGCTTCTGAGAACAACAGAATTTTCACTTTGAACCTGTCTGCACCATTTATTAGTCAGTTCTACAAGGAATCACTGATGAAAGTTATGCCTTATGTTGACATACTTTTTGGAAACGAGACGGTGAGTTACTCTTTTTTCTTTTTCTTTTTTTTTTTTTTAAGAACCTGGGCTTTTTGGTTCCTGTTGTAGGTATAAGCTTAGAAATAGATAAATAAAAACAAAATATTTGCATAAATATATTTGAGAAATATACAGCAAAACTGCCTACGTTTAAACCACTTTAATTTAGTATTTCCAGTGTTTCCTTCAATATATGCTAATTTCTTACATAATAAAAATTATTTTGAAAGAGTTAATTATCAAAGTTTATAATTTACATATGGAAAAATCACTCTTTTCATTCTACATTTGTTTGAGCTTCTGCAAATTCATAAACCACATATAACCTGACTAGTCATGATGAAAACCACTTTCATCAATACCCCTTTTAGTTCACCTTTCCCCTCATCCTGAGGCCTTGACATGAATTGATTTGTTTTCTGACCAGTAATGTCTTCCTTAGAAATTTTCATTAATGTAAAATATATCTAGTTTAAAATAAATGTTTTAGGAAGTTAAGTACCTCTTCAAAGTGTGAATCTATTTCATTTAATAAATTATGAGTAAATGCTGTAATTGGTATTCCATTTCTTTATTAGTAGTATCATTTTGCTAATATTTGTATATTATATTTAATGGTGATAAATAGAATTTCAATTAAACTTGTAGCCTTTTTTTTTTTACCAAGAATATAGTTTGATTCTAAATTAGTAGAAAATAATTTTTTGCTCATTATATTTATAGCTTCTGTTTAGTCTGTAAACTAAAAATCCAGGAAATAGGCAATAAAGAGACCTTTGGTGTATCTTCATGTGACCTAGGCAGTACCACTTAAATTTCATGAATCTTGGGATCTTTATGTGTAAAGTGAAGGTGTTCTATTAATGATCCCAGATGTCTATTCTAATTCTATGGTTCTAGCATAGTTTGATTATATTACTGATTTTGTGTTTAAATCGGGTAACTGTACAATCTGCCTAGAATAACATAAAATTTAACCTAGAAATAATTAGCAAAATCAACCTGGGTGACTTTTAATAAGAATATGGTATGAATATCTCTTAAGGCACTAACAAGTCAAAGGAATCTTGATGATTCACAAACTAATATAATGCAAGAAATGTTAGTAAAAGCCTTGAACATTTACATACCTGCTTGAAGTCTCATTTGACTAAAAATCTCTGTTTTAGATGTCCTTATTGCCAATTTTGTTTTCTGAAGACTAAAGGAAATAACTAGGAAAAGTGCTACTCAAGCCTTTAAAATAACATGAAACAATTGGTCATTGACATAGGAGTCTGAGAATCTGGGGGGAAAATTGATATTTAGAGTTCTTTAAAGCCAGAGAAGATCAGACTGGCAATAAATAAATGCTCTAGTCGTTAAGAAGACAAGCTTTAAAAACTTTAAAAATAAATATGATTCCAAAGAATCAGACTTTGGATGTAAAGATAACTTGAGAGGATTAAGTACCAAAAATTCAATTCTGACTTTATAATCTCAAATTAGCTTAATTAGGAATGAAATGGGAGGAGCTTTTAAAAAACCATTGCAGAGCACACAGAAAACTTTTAAAAAGAGCTTGCATTTGTAAGACATGTATTAAAAAAAGATGAAAAACCTTTATAGAACTAGGAAACAATGCTAACTAAATGTTTCGCGGAGATATATGAGAATAGAATAGGAGCCACAAAATTACTAGGTTTACAGAAAATGTTGATATCAAAACATCTTCACTTTAAAAAGAGACTCCAAACACACAGACAACACTGAAAAGGTATTTGTACTTCATCAAAATTAAAAATATTATGTAGTAAAATCAAAGCAGTAAAAAGACAAACCATGGAATAGAAGGAGATATTTATAAATGACATATCTGATAAGGGATTAAAATCCAAAATATGCATCTCAACAATAAAAATCAACCTAATCCAAAAATAGTCAAAAGAACTTATGTAACTATTTCTCCAAAAAAGATATCCAGTAAGCAGATTAAAAGATGCTCACCACCACTAATTATTAGAGATATGCATATGAAAACCAGAATGAGATACCACTTGGCACCCAGTAGAATGGCTAATATAAAAAATATGGAAAAACAAATGTTGGCAAGGATGTGGAGAAATTAGAACCCTTGTGCATTGATGGTGGGAACTGAAACACAGCTGCAGCTGCTGTGGAAAACAGTTTGGTGGTTCCTCAAAAACTTAAACATGAAATTATTACCATATGACCAAGCAAGTCCACTTATATACCCAAAAGACCTGAAAGCAAGGATTCAAATATTTGTACATCAATGTTTATAGCAACATTATTCACATAGCCAAAAGCTAGAAACAAACTAAATGTTTCTCAACAGATGCATAGATAAACAGAATTTACCTGGAATATACAGTTGACTCTTTAAGAACATGGGTTTGAACTGTGCAGGTCCACTTATGTGGATGATTTTTTCAGTAAATTTGTATAGTACTGTAAATGTATTTTGTCTTCCTTATGATTTTCTCCAGCATTTTATTTTCTCTAGCTTCCTTTATTGTAAGAATACAGTATATATAATATATAGTATACAGAATATATATGAATTGACTATGTTACCATTAAAGCTTCTGGTCAGCAGTAGGCTGTTAGTAGTTAAGTTTTGGGGGAGTTAAAAGTTATACAAAGATTTTCAACTGCATAAGGAGTTGGTACCCATAACTCCCAATTTATTCAGGTGTCAATTGTACATACATTGGAATGTATTATTCAGCCTTAAAAAGGAATGTAGTTAAGATATATGATACAACACAAGCAAATCCTGAAAACATTGTTAAGTGAAATAAGCCATATACCAAAAAGCAACTATTGTATTTTCCACAGAGGTTCCACATATAGGAGGTACCTAGAATAGTCAAATTCATACAGACAAATACCAGAATACTGGTTACCAGGGACTGGAGAAAAGAGAGAATCGGGGGCTCTTGTTCATGGGTACAAAGCTTTTCCTTTTTGAGATGACAAAAATTTCTGGAAATGGATAGTGGGGATGATTGCACAACATTGTAAACAAACTCTAGGTTACTGAATTGAATACTTACAATGGTTAGGATGGTAAAATTATATGTATAATTATACCATCTTAACCATTGTTAATATGTATTAAAAATAAAAATGTGGAAAGATATATACCCACATTTTAATTTTTATATCCACATTTACTTTTAAAATAGGATTTTTTAACTTTGACTAGAATTTTGTATAGATTATATTAGAAATATTTTTCCCTACCCAGAAGAGGAAGTAGTAAAATTGTAAGTTAGATGGCTATAAGTCATGTATGTTTAATTTTTTGGTGTGATTACTTTTGAATTTACTTCAACAAATATATAATACCTATTTTGGGAGTGGATATATAGTATATATGAGGCAATCTATCATAATATGGATTATGGAGTAATAAATATTTACTAAAGGACAATTAGATATATTTGGTATTTTGTTGAACCAGTTTCAGAAAGTCTGCTGATAAATAGTTTTTCAGTGATATGCTTCACTGTTTAACCTGAGCTTTGCTGAAATAAACTATCATTGACTCGGATAAATTTTTTTTATTTACAGACAGTGCAAATTCGGAGAATGCAAATAATCCAACACTTTAACAAATATCAAATAGGCTGAATGTCAAATGAGACAAAAATTGTAATAGACTAGAAATATCAGCTGAATGATGAAATTTAATAAGGATAAATAAAAATATTACCGTGTTTTATTATTAAAAGCAAATATTGTATTGTGAGCTTTATCCCATTAATCTCTTCTCTCATTGTCCTTGAATACTCTAGTGAAAAAAAGCTATCTTCAATTCTCCAGAGGAAAAAAAGGATCATTCTGTTTCCAAAATGCAATGAAGTATATTCTCAGAGAATGCATACAAGATTGCTTAGTCTTTCCCCCATCCCCCCAAAATTCAGATCTGTGGTGCTTAGTATAAATTTTTAAAGTGTCAATACTTAGCTAAAACTAAATACAGTTGACTCTTATTTTCTACCTGATGCCACCTTCTTTTTTTTTTTCCCCAGAGGATCATACACTAGTAGTGATGCTTTAAAGCTTTTCTGATAACCTTAATAGTTTTTTTAATGCCTTGCCCACCAAGATATCTCTTTACAGTGATCCCTGTGAGACAAGAAATAAATGAAGTAAGCCCTATGATTATCCAGTCTTACTGCTTGGAGAGAAGTTCCATGCCGTAGCATATGAAGGAGAACCTTTTTGGCTTTCTCTTTTGAATTGAGGACACCAACTAGAAGCCTGGGAAATCTAACAGCTAGACAGAGTTTGTAAATCAGGGCGCCAGAGAACAAAGAACTGCATAGAGAGAGAACACAGAGGATTTGCAGAGCGCCACCCAAAACTTAAGTTGAGTACTGATCAGCATATATTTGTGAGGAAACTAATGAAGATTGGGAAAAGAGCCACTTGAAAATATTACAGAGAATAGTCCTCAGAGTGCAACATAGGGTCTATGACCATTCTTGATCCACTAGTCAGATTGGATAACATATTATCATGGAGCTTCAGAAAAGTACTCAGAATGCTAAAGGGGCAAAATTAGTCTAGCATAGAAGCTAATGTTATCCCTTCTAAAAATATTATTCTGCTATAATTGACAACCCTTATGCAATGGACAGATTCTTTGAAGGACGTAAAGTACCAAAGCACAGTCAAGAAGAAATAGAAAAAGAAACAGGTTACCTATTAAATAAAATGAAGTTTTAGTTAAAACCATTCCTACAGAGAAAACTCAAGGGCCAGATTACCTCAGTAATGAATTCTGCACACATTTAAAGAAGAAATAATACCAGTTCTATACGAACCATCCCAGAAAACTGAAGAAGAAGCACTACTAAAACGAAAGAATTAAAAGAAAACTGCTGACCAATATCTCTCATATACATAGATGCAAAAATTCTTAAGATAGTTTTAGCAAGACAAACTCAACAATATTTTAAAAGGGAAATTCTTCATGATCAGGATTGTAGGGTTGGTTTGACATTTAAAAAACAATCAATATAATTCATGTTAGCAAAACAAAAAAAGAAAAATCATGATTACCTTAATAGATGGGGAAAAAACCTGATGAAATCCAACATCTATTCATGATAAAAGCCCTCAGAGTACTAGGACTGGAAGGGAACTTCTTCGGCCCTATAAGACATCCACAAAAATTGTACAGCTAACATTATACTGGGTGATGAAAGACTGAATACTTTGTTCTAAGATCAGGAACAAAGCAAGGATGTTCAACTTTCTTCTCTTAAGCATCGTATAGTACTAATGAGGCATGAAAAGCATCCAAATTAGAAGAGATATAAAACTTTATCAAACACCATGATAGTCTTTGTAGAAAATCCAGTGAAATTTGCAAAAGACTATTAGAACTAAAAGTGGGTTTAACAAGGTTGTAAAATACAAAATAAACATTTTAAAAAATTGTATTTTTATATGTTAGCAAATACTCAGAAATTTAATTTTAAAATACTGTTTTTAATTTTATAAAAATATATGACATACTTTGGAAGTAAAAAGCTATTTGTGAAGTATAAATACTGTGTGATACATTTATATAGGTTTAAAAACAGGAAAATTAATCTAGAGTCGTTCAAATAAAAAGTTCTATAGAACCAGTGTTAAAATGAAGAAGTACCAACTTGTTACAAGAGGTGCCCACAAAAAAAAAACAAACGATTATTTAATATGCACAGCAATTCTGTGGCTGGTTTTCTTTTTTTAATTTTATTGTTGTTGTATTACATCCATCCCTTTTTTGCTCCCCTCTGTCCCCCTCCCC
>PVIW01002848.1:0-111856 GCA_004026585.1 Noctilio leporinus
AGGTTTTCCATTCCTTGTTTCTCTTCTCCTTCTGGTATCCCTATGATACGGATGTTGTTACGTTTCATGTTGTCCTGCAGCTCTCTTAACCCCTCTTCAGTCTTGTTCAGCCTTTTTTGATTCTCTTGTATTGTCTTGGAGTATTTGTCTACATTATCCTCCAACTTGCTGATCTGGTCCTCTGCTTCCTCTAGCCTACCATTGATTCCTTCTACTGTATTGTTCAATTCAGAAATTGTATTCTTCATTTCCTCCTGGCACTTATTGATAGTATCCATGTCCTTTTTCATGCTGTTGTAGTTCTCAGTTAGTTCCTTGTTACTTCCCTGGAGTTCTTTGTAATTTCCCTGGAGTTCTTTGTAATTCCTCTGGAGTCTTTGTTATTCCCCTGGAGTTCTTTGTAATTTCCCTGGAGTTTTTTGTAGTTCTCCTGGAGTTGTTTTCAGTTTTCTTTGATGTGGCTGAGCTCACTGAGCTTCTCTGTCATCATTCTTTTGAATTCCTTATCTGATATTCCAGGTGCCTCTGTTTCATTCTGTGTTCTTTCTGGGGATTCTTCCTTTCCTTTTGGTGATGGACTGATTCTTTTTTTCCCCATTTTGGGTGTCTGTTCTTGCTTGCTCTTTATTTACTTATTTATTTTTGTTCTTTCCTTGGGTTACCCTGCTTTGCTTCCTTGCCTTAGTTGAGCACCCTTCTGTGATAGGAGATTTGTGGAGTTCAGCGTTGCCATCTCCCAGATTTTCTCCACTTGCTGTTCTTGGTGTGTCCTTTATTTGGGCTTTCTGGTTTTATTCTGTGCTTGTGGGCTTTTAGCAGAAACAAAAACAAAAACAAAAAAACAAAAAACAAACAAAAAAAACCCAAAAAACAAAAAACCAAACCAAACGAAACCAAACAAATAAAAATGCAAAAGGAAACAAGAAATAAAAATGATAATAATAATAAGAAGAAAGGGTTTAGATGGCTGTTCACCCTTAATAATCCCTGACTGGTCCAGATGGAGCCTGGACCTGAGGGCTTTTAGCAGAGGAGAAATAAAGAAAGAAAAAAAGGGAGAAAGTCACAAGAGAAAGAGGAATCAATATTAATAAAAAATAGGTTTAGGTGTCTGTTCATCCTTTATGGTCTCTGTTTGGTCCAGGTGGAGCCAGGACCAATGGGTTTTATCAGGGAGAAAAGAAAGGAGAAAGAAAGAAAGAAAAAAAAAAATAGGGGGGTGGGGAGAAAGTCACAAGACAAAGAGAAATCAATATTAATAAACAAAGGGTTTAGCTGTGTGTTCGCCCTTTATGATTTCTGAATGGTCTTGGTGGAGCCAGAACCTGTGCGCTTTACCGGGAAGAAAAGGAAAAGAAAAATTAAAAAAAAAAAAAAAAAAAAAAAAAGGAAGGAAGAAAAGAATAAAGAAAGGGTTTAGAAAGGCTGGGGAAGGGAGGAATACTTAGATTGAGGACTGGGAATGCATTATAGCCACAGAGTGAGTAGACTTTAATTCGAGAGTAGGGAGAGGGTCTGGTATTTAGGTGGATTGAGGTATGGTGGGGATTAAGAATATGTGAGAAGTAACTTTTGCAAAGGATATGTTGGGGATTAATAGTTCCTGTTGGTCTTGGTATAACTCAGGTGCTTGAGATTGACAGCAATCCCTTTCCTGAGGCTGCCTCTTTTTCTTGGTCAGGACTTTACAGTCTATAGTCTACATTCTAGCCAGTCTTGATGTGTGGCAGGGCCTCTGATTGTCACAGTCAGGGCTGATTCTGAGTGTCCGCCCCCAGGTAGGCTGGGCCTTCTGCAGCCTGGCTGGGTGTTAGGGCTGCCAGTATTCTGGAGCCCGCAGGGTGCCCCCTTCCACCCCTGGCAGAGGTTCCTGCCCTTGATGAGCTCCCAGCACCCCTGCAGGGCAGCCCGCAACTTTGCTGGTCCTGTGATGACTGTCCCCCCCACCCCCTGCAGTTCCAGGAGGAGGCCGCCCCTGTCTGCCAACGCTGTCCAGGGTCCACCTACACTGCCCCGCCCTTCTGGGGCAAGACCACTCCTCCAAGCCAACCAGCTCTCTGAGGAGTCCTTTAGGCGGCCTCTGTGATGAGCTCCTCCCAGGCGTGGGCGGTGCGGCCTTTGTCTCTGGCAGTGGTGGGTCAGTGGCCCCGGCTACTAGTTCCCGGATTGCTGGCTCTCCCGTTTGCAGTTTCTGCAGAGCCTGGGGGCCTGTGTGGTTGTGCAGGGCTGGGCCTTTCCCCTCCCAGGGGCTTCAAGCTGCTGTTTCCCCTGTGGCCCAGCAGCACCTTTTTCGGTCCTCTCACTGCCCTGGCCAGTGCACTTCCCCGCTCCCCCGCTCCCCTGCTCCAGCTTCCTGCAGGACTCTTCGCCTCCGCCTCTAGCCCTGCCAGGAGCCTCCTCTCCCTGTTGCCGGAGTGAGTCTCTCACACAGTCCCTCCCCTGAAAGAGTTCAATTCCGTGTTCCCTACGGTGTTTACCCTCACTGCCCGCACTTCACTGTTGAGACTTCCAGTTGCCAGGGAGCCGGGAGCTGGCCCCAGTCAAACTTGCCCCCTGGGCAGATCAGCAACAGCCCAGGGCCAGCCTCGGCCTGCCGGCCGGTCGGTCATAAATGCCTCACCTACTGTCCTGCTGGCCTCCTCTGCCTCTGGGCTGCACTTCCCTGTGTCCAGATGCTGCCTGTTCCAATTCCTAGGGTCCTGAAGACGTCTCACACTCCCTATCTTGTCTTCTAGCTGCTTTGGTACTCAAGAACACCATCAGCACTGCTCTCTACTCTGTCGCCATCTTTAAACCCAGTTTGGAGTTTTTGTTGTAGCTTGTGCACCAGGGTGGGTGCGTGTGGTTGGGCCTCCCGCCTTGCTGGGGCTCTGATCTGCACTCTCCCTGGGTGGTGCAGGGGCACAATTTTCAGTCCTCTTGCTGCCCTGCCTCGTGCACTTCCCTGCTTCTCAGCTCCTGCTCCCTGCAGATCACTCCTCCTCTGCCTCTGGCGCAGGGAGGAGCTTCCTCTCTCTCAGTCTCCTGAGTGAGGCTCTCACACAGTCCCTCCCCTGCAGGAGTTCAATTCCTCATTCCCTCCGGAGTTTGCACTCACTGTCCTCACTTTACTGCTAAGATTTTTAGTCACCAGGGAGCCTGAAGCTGTCTTCAGTTATTGCCGCCCCTCTGGTCATAGCTGCCACTGCCCAGAGATGACCTCGGTCCACCTGCTGATTCAGAACTGTGTCACCTGCTCTCCTATAGGTCTGTGTAGCCTCTGGGCTGTGCACCCCTGAGTCCAGATGCTTACTACTCCAATTCATAGGGACCTACCACATCTTGTGCTCCCTACCCTGTCCTCCAGCTGCTCTGGCACTCCAGAACACCATCAGCACTGTTCTGTACTCTTTCACCATCTTTCCTGAACTCTATAATTTTTTTATGTACTTTGTGCCAATTATACAATATTATTAAATACTTACAAATAAATTATTTTGGATATGCCCCCTTTTTAAATAAAGTTTAGGGCCTCAGTTCTCAATAAACAAACCAACTGAAATATAAAAGACTTTTCTTTAAAAGTTACAACTTGCCCTGGCTGGTTTGGCTGAGTGGATTGAGCCCTGGCCTTTGAATCAAAGGGTTACTGGTTTGATTTCCGGTCAGCACAAATGCCTGGGCTTCAGGCCAGATCCCCTGGTTGGGGATGCATGAGAGGCAACCATACACTGATGCTTCTCTCTTTCTCCCTCCCTTCCCTTCCCCCTAAAAATAAATAAAAACTTTAAAAAAGTTAAAAACTGAGTGCTATAAAGTACTTATTTATTTATTATCCAGATCACTTCATGAGAACAGAAACCCCTGTATTGTTTAGCATTATATCCCATGCTCTTGGGTACAAGTAATATAAATATCACTTCAATAAATAAATAAATAAATAGTAAGCCAGTTGTGCCTGGAAAATCTTTATATTAAAAACTGTGTATTTTATTTATTTATTTTTAAGGTTTTATTTATTATTTTTAGAGACAGGGGAAGTGAGGGAGGCAGAGAGGGAGAGAAACATCAATGTGTGGTTGCCTTTCATTTGCCTCCAGCTATGGACCTGGCTGGAGACCTGGCTGGAGACCTGGCTGGAGACCTGGCCTGCAACCTAGTTATGTGCCCTGGCTGCAATCGAACCAGATGTATTTTATTTAAATGAAAATGTACCTGAAGTTTTCAGGGGGTTTTCAGTTAAGACCTAATGATTAGTTAGGTCCCTGATCATTCCTGGCAGATATTACTATAAACAAGAACCAGGAGAGCTTTTTAGAATCTCCCCTGTGTCCCCCTGTGTACTGAGAAGGTGTCATTTCTAGGAGAACAAAACAGGGTCAGGATCTTTAAAAGGTAGAAGAAGAAGCTGTTCATACCACATAGACCAGGACAGAGAAGTCTGTGCTGGTTTTAATTCTATCAATCTCTAAAGCATTAATCTAGTCTCCCTCTTGTATTTAAGATTTTGTTCACATTCTGAGCAATCACTTCAAATCAAGTTCTTGCCTTCTTTGTGTTCAATGCTTTTATCCTTCACATAGATTCTTAAACCTGTGTTTAAGAATCCAATTTTCTCTGACTGGGAAAGAAGGAACGAAGGAAGGAAGGTAGGAAGGAAGGTAGGAAGGAAGAAAAGAAGGAAGGAAAGAAAGGGAGGGAGGGAAAAAAAGAGGGAGGGAATAGGCAATCTAGACATCACAATTGTATTTCTTTGTGTTAAACAGCACATTCTTTCAGAAATTTTTACTTAAATCTAAATACAAGGAATCTTGAAGTAAAACACCATGCCTTTATTTGAAAGAATTCCTTTATTATATAATTTTCTTTTCAGGAAGAAAGGAACTAACAAGGGACATCCAAGCTGTAGGGACCCCAAAGAGGTAATGAATAGGACACTGCAACAGAAATAACAGAACTCCCAAATCTAACTTTGTTTATCTCAACCTCCTTTGCCTGAGTTTATATATATGCAGAATCTGAATGCACATGAAGCATTGAGAAGATTCTAGCAAATCTTTTAAATACTAATTCTATTTTAAGCAATTTAAAAGTATAATACTTAATTTTATTCAAAGCAAAGGAAAACAGACATTAGAAAGTTCTATTTGTGATAATTATCTGGAAAATAGACATAATATTTTACCATATTTGTATCAGTTTATCAAGTATTACTAATAGCTGTGAGTAAAATAATATAAAAACTTTTCTTCATATATTTCTGTTCCTTGAATATATAAAACTCCACTTTACTAATGATAACTAATTCATCTTTACTGCACAAAATATGACTTTTCATAACTGTAAGAAGTAGTAAACACATCATTTAAAACTAAAATGAGAAAATCTTTATATGACCAATAAACATAATAAAACATAATAAACATGTTTAAATGTAAATGTAAAACACAAACCTCAGGCAATGAGCCTGCATGAACACTGTGATATTTAGACATTTGTCAGACAGCCTTTGCTGTTTTGACAGCCAAATGAATGTTATATATAGAGGGACTCTCTTAAGAAGACAGACGTCCTAGTTTGGTTCCCTTTACTATGAATAAAACTGTAAGACATTTTAATGTGAATCACCTATGGTACAGAAAGTTGGAAAACATTTAGGCATGAAGTACCAAAACAGTCAAATACTTGCAAATCCACTATGCTCGTCCATAATGATTCATTATTTAAAACACATTTTCAAAGCCTATAACAATCCAACCTGTACAGTTAACGAAAACAAAAGCCTTTGCTTTTGACCTTCTAACAGATGAGTTTAAAAAGGAATACAGAATGAAAGTGTTAACAATTTTCAGTTCTATGAGGTGCTTTTTCTCCCAGTGCTGACATGAGATAAAAATTAACTGCAATTATCATATCTTTACATCTTCTGTAGTCTGTTCTTTTTTAAAATTCCTGCTGTGTATAAAACTAGCAATGCAACTTTCTGCATAAAAAGAAGTGATGATTTCAAGAATCTTGGATTTACTTTGATTAATCTTCTCAGGATAGGTTCCATTATTTCCAGTTGGAAATTATCTTTGAGATTTCTGGATATGACAAATGTGTGTGTTTTAAATTTGGGAAAACAAAAATAATATTACTGATGATTCATTGTTTATAAAAGACCATTGGGAAAACAAAAATAATATTATTGATGATTCATTGTTTATGAAAGACCAGGGCTATCAACAAGTGTATCTTCTCTTATACTCTACTCATGCTCTACTTTTGAGGAGAGCTTGCTTGAATTATTCTTCCCTGAAGGAAATATATTGAGTATATCTTCTAGATTATGTCTAGTGACTTAATTGATGGAGAGAATACCTTTGAGCAGTGCTGAGTATTTAGAAGAAGCATAAGATAGCAAACTTGAGGAATAGTAGCACTCTGACAGTATTCATTTTGCTAGCACCATGTCAGAGAACATTCTGATATTTTACACAACTATGAGAGCTCCTAGAAAGGGCATGAAGAAAAAATTAAAATGAAATCTGGAATATGTTTTAGTTTGGGAATTTTATTCAATTTGTAAACATAATACGCATTGCAAATGTGTATCAGATTTGATAAAGTACAAAGTGTGGATAGAGTCAAAAGACCATAATTTTTTAAAAAATTAAATCTTTTTTGCCTGAAAAAAATTGTGTTTATAATAAGCTTCTTTCAAGGTGTTTGAGGACTTAAAAAATTAAAAGATACAACCCTCAACATTCTAATGAAAGTAAGGTCCTTATATCGTATTATATATTTTTATGATCTATACATTTTTTAATAATTATAAACAAGAATGAAAACTTATTCGTAAAAGATAAATTTGATCTTAAAAGCTATGGCAATGCAAATGCTATCCCTGGCTATGGTATTAAACACAGCTCTTGCTTTCCATCTAAGTCATAACTTTTCACTGTTTTTACAAATGCACTTAAAGTTTATTTACTTCTTACTTAATTTGAATGCTTCTTTATGAAATGAAACCAATCCAAACCATCCAAACATATAAAGCAATGTAATAAATATATAAGAAAAAACAAATAAAAAAGTGGCCAAAAGACTTACTACTGTAGATACTTGACAAAAGAAGATATCCAATAATCATATAAAAAGGTGGTAGATTTTATTGGTCATTGTGGAAATGCTAATGATGAAATTTTGAGGCTACTATTAAAAAGAAAAACAATTTAAAACTCTCTATCTGGTTGGTGTTGATTAGTGGGTTAAGCACTGGCCTTCAAACCAAAGGGTTGCTGGGTTGATTCCCAGTCAGAGCACATGCCTGGGTTATGGGCCAGGTCACCAGCTAGGAGCACGTAAGAAGCAACCCTACATTGATGTTTCTCTCCTTTTTCTCTCTCTCTTCCCCTCTGTCTAAAAATAAATAAATAAAAACTGTTTATTTTTAAAAAAACTCTCCATAGTGTCTATAATGAAAAAGATAATTATGACCAAGTTTCAGCCAAGATATGTGTAAATTAATACATTTTTGAAAGGTGTGTGGCAGTATTTTCTAAAACTGAACAATACTCTATAACTCAGCAATTATCATCCTAGATATAGAATTATCCGAATGTTATTCTATATCCCAAAACATAAAATAATGTTCATTCATTGCAGTACTATTTGTAATATACTCTACTGGAAACTGCCAAAATGCCTATTAATCGTAAATTGGGTGTATAAATTGTATCATGTTTATGCAAAGGAAAGTTATACAGCAGCAATGAAAATGAAGTGACTACAGTACACAACAATGTAAATGAATCTGACAAATATGATATGGAGCTAAAGAAATCAGACATAGGAGTGTATATTGTATGAGTGTGTGTATATATAGTTCAAAACCAGGTTAACCTGGACTATGACATTAGAAGTCAGCATAGTGGTTAACCCTGTCAGGGAGAGTGATGGGGAAGGCACAGTCTTCTGGGGAAATTGCTATGTTCTGTTTTTTATCTGAGTATTAGTAATATGAGTCTGTACATATGAAAATTTGTCAAGACATACACTTGTGATGTAAGGATAAAAAATTATCTTCAATTTAAAAGTTTACATAAAAATGTAATTATTATAAGTGCACAGAGGAGGATTTATGCCTGAGAGGGAGGGATCTACTAATGTGTTTAAACTGAAAAATGTATTTTAAAAATTTATAAAAGCAATATATTTTAGCTCAATTCCATTTTCTCTCTTTTTTTTTAAAGATTGTATTTATTAATTTTAAAGAGAAGGGCAGGGAGGAAGGAAGAAAGGGAGAGAGGCATTAGTGTATGGTTGCCTTTCACCTGCCTCCGGCTAAGGACCTGGCTGGAGACCTGGCTTGCAACCTGGTTGTGTGCCCTGACTGGGGAATCAAACCAGTGACCTTTGGGTTTGCAGGCCAGCCACCTATACCCTGAGCCATCAGCCAATGCTCCTTTCTCTTTTGACTTAAACTTCTCTCTCTTCATTTCATGTCACAGGAGTGGCCAAGGGCATTTTGGAGATCCTAAATGCCCTGAAGAATCTAAACAAAAGTTGAGTTGGATATACATTCAGTTTGTATCAAAGGGATAAACTTATGTATTTTGCAGCTACTTCCATGGATAATTACAATTATTGGTTGCTATCCTTGAATAGGAATGACTACCAGTAATTAATTCTCTGAGGGCCAACTAGTATTGTGAGAGAATGCATCAAGACCAAAGATCCTATGGAGAAAAATGTAGTGTCTACAGCCCTCCAAACTGGAAATATGAGGTAAACACAATCTGAATCTACAGACCAAAAACTAGTTAATGAATATGTGTGTAAAACATTAAGTATTTCTTTTGGTTTCTGATCAAAATGGACATTCTATCCTGTCAAACTATTGTTTTCATAGAGAATATGTAATTATAAAAGCAGCATAATGTTTATGGAAATCAAAGAAGAATTTATTAGTATTTTTGTATTTGGCAAAAACAAACTTAACAGCCATACCAAAAATAGACTCCATGTGTTCAATGCCCATATTTTCTGTACCTAAGCTATCAATCATTAAAATAAATTTTGGTCAATCATATTAAGGAAAGATTAAATTATCTCTATTTACTGTATAGAAAATGGTATTACAAAACTGCTTTCAGACAAAAACTGTAGGAAAAAATATTTAATCAATAAAAGCATGATTATTAAAAAATATTTTGTGATTTGGTATTTGAGCTTTTAACTGTATGATTTTGTATTTATTCTCTCATTATAATGACTAATTTTGTACTTATTTTTATATTTGCAGTTTTGAATTCTTAAGGAGGGTACCCTACATTTTATAATATTCTGACACCACAGAATTCAAATCTGCCTTAGTAGTTTTCACTGTCTTTACTTCTTTGTCTCATCAAATCTTTTCTTTCTACCTTTTTCCTTTTAGTCTTTCAGGCAGACTCTGCATCTACAACCAAGTTGACCATGTTTATTGAACTAAAGGTTAATTAACCAGTTACTTACTATGAGGTAGGTAACAGGAGAATGGGGGATAAGTATGAAAACAAACTTCATTTATCAGTGCTTATAAGAAGCATATTGAAACACATGCTGGAAAGGGCATGCCCTAGATAGAGTATCAGACAGTTTGACCTCCACTGGGCAGCAAAGCTTTTTTCAGTCCACAGGGCGCCTCTGACAGAGGCAGTTTACACCTAAACATTCTGCAGGCTGGTCCTTGGCAAAACCCTGCCAGTCATTGCTGGCTGTGTGGCTGTTAGAATGAATAAATCTCCAAGGCTCAGTTTTCTCCTGTGTAAACAGGAATGGCCATGAAATTAAATGAGAAGTTTTAGGCGTGAGGGAAAATTACTGATTTCAGTTTTATGAGTTCCAGAGAGGGAAATCATTCCAAATGCTTTCTGTTTTATTTTATATCTATATGCAAGGGTAGTTGCAAAATGCTAGTTTAATGTCTAGAATATTAAAAACCACTCAAAAGTGTAACATTATTAGGTGGAATAATTTAAAATAATGTACTTAAAATATAGGGTAAGAAAAGCTAATTGGAAATAACTATTCATGGTATTTTTACAAAATAATTATGTGAATAGTTGATCCATTATTTGATAGTATGCAATGTAGAGAATTAAGTAATATTATTATTACTGATGATAATGATGAGGATAATCCCTGAAATGTCTGAAGCTATAGAAATCTCTAAGGTTTGCTCACATCTTTTGCATTTATTTGAAATCTAGTTTAAATTAATGGAGTACTGAAGCATGTTTTCCAAATGTTCCTAATATTATTTGACTAATGACATGGACAAATAAGAAAAAAAAAGTTTCTGAAATAGTCATAAATATAAATATCTGTTGATTAAATATAATAAGATGAGTATTATGGAAAATATGATGTATTGTGGATTCCAATTAAAATTAAAAGAGGCAACTAAATTTGAAGTCCTTGACTGGTAGTTTGCATGGTCCTTAATGATGTGATTTGAAGACTACAAATCCACTCCCAAGAGGTCTAACAGTCTAAGCGAATTCAAAGCTAGTGGAGACATTTTAGTAACCTGCTGCGTTGTATTTGGAAACTATTCACAATGATTGCCCATAGTATCACTCTTATTCCCCCTTATGTGAGGAAAAGTGTAAAATGCTTCACATGACTCTCTGTGGCATGTGTCCTGGGTCCTAGTAAAACAGCCACTTCCTGGATTGCTCTCCAAGGGCTGATAGCAGACTATATTCTGTGTACATGCACCTTGTTTCCAGGCTTTTACAAAATGCAAGATGCTTCTTATTAAAAAGATTTTTTCTAACTTGAGACAGTTTTCATACCTTCTCCAGCAACAGTCATTCCTCCTTGCAAGAACAGAAGCAAAATACAACTGTATTACAAGTGCTACTTTGTTTTGTTTACTTTTTAAACATTAGCAAATGTCTTCTTTTAAAGATTTTTATTTCTTATTTTTAGAGAGAGGGGAAGATAGAAAGGCAGAGAGAGAGAGAGAAACATAAATGTATGGTTGCCTTTCACCTACCTCCAGCCACGGATCTAGCTGGAGACCTGGCCTGCAACCTGGTTATGTGCCCTGGTTGGGGAATGGAACCAGCGACCTTTGGGTTTGCAGGCTGGCGCCTTATCCACTGAGCCACCAGCCAGGGCCTTAGCAAATGTTTTAATAATATTAATATTAATATTAATAATAACAATAGTTTTAGGGCTCACAAAGAAATATAATTTCTCATATAGAAATACAAGAATATCTATATGTTAACTATTCTACTAGATATTTGCATGTATGTTTTATTAGTTTTAAAAATTTCATTAAAAAATCTTTGCCTATATCTATGTTGAGCAGTACCAATGGTTTCAATCCACTCTTCTTTTCTCTCCTTCTCCAGAAAAAGTAAAGGGGAACAGTTTTGATCACTGTTATCCCATGTTATTTCTTTTGTCCTTACCATAATTTTTTTAAAAGTATGTATCATTATAGGTCAGGGCCTAAAGGCTGGTGGTTTAAGATGTAAATTAAAAGCAATTGCTTTTTCTCTAATTGAGGTAGAAATATCACAGGGAAGTCATACTTACCAGCTCTGAGGAAAATAAAAGCTTCTGCCCTCCTTCCGCTGGCTCACTTACCTGAGCTGGGGAAAATTGGGAATACCTAACTCAAAAGAAGATAAAGCCTTGGAGGTCTGCCCAGCCTGGGTGCTGTGCTCAATTGGGTGGATTAGTGGGGAGAGAACTGCCTTACAGTTTAGTTTATGGTTATTATTGGGTCAGATCCTCATCTCTTCCAAGCAAGCCAATCATAATGCTGCTTGCAGTTCCAGCAGGTATAACACAAATAGCAGTCTGGAGCCTATACTTCTCCCCTAAAGCTACTTTGGAGAAAAGGCCATAGAGCCATCAAATATGTCCTGGCAATTGTGGGCTAGGCCATAAACGCACAAATAAAGCAGAAATCCTTCCAAAATGTATTCCTAAAGTCCAACTACAAATTACTTTCCAATTGTATTCCACTATAACAAACATTTTATCCTGCTTACAGTTAAGTTCTATAGACTTTAATTATGGTAGACAATCTAGTGACTGAAACAAGTTGCAAATTGGCACCAAGATCCCCACAAAAGTGTACTATCTTGGGGATGCCTACCAATGTGAAATGATTTAACTTAACACTGGAATACAAGATTGCCTTAATTTTGCAGTGACATGCTCCAACTTATTCCAATGCCACCATCTCTGTCTCTCCCCATCTTCCTGTTACTTTACTTAGTTCAGTTCCTTATCCCTGTGTTTGCTCCCCTCCATCCCGGCGACTATAGAATAATTCATTACACAATGCAGCTCCCAGTAGTTCCAGCCTGGAACTTAGTTATGTGTCTGTTTTTACCTTTTTTAAAACCCAGGCCTGACTAACAGCTTGCCCTCTACTTCAGGCCTCACACAGCTTCCTCCCATGGGTATAACTTGTGCCATCCCTTCTCCCACTCTTCAAAAACTGAAGCAGCAACAGACTCTGTGTGAGTGTGTGTGTGTGTGCGCGCGCGCCTGCGCGTGTGCACGTGTGTTGCCTCTGATTCACACAGATGAGTGAGTGGGGTTATTTGTTGACTTAAATATGTTTAACTCAAATTTGTTACTCAATTATATGTCATTGGGTGAAGCTATCACAGGTACATAAAGCCAACACTGCATGGCTGCCTAACTCCAATCCAGTCACTTCATATTTCAGACAATACTTAGTTGTACACACAGTGTTTTGCTAGACATGATCTCATCTTATCCTCACAATAACCCTATGCCCTTGATAGAATAGGTAGTGCATCCGTGGGGATCATGATAGGGGACAGAACACAAGAATGAACTTCATGTGAAGATTTAACTATGTATAAAGTTTTAGCTACAGGAAGGTGTAATGGAACAAAAAAGACAGATTGCAATTATTACATTTAGGAGCTTCAAGGAGGATTCTCCTGGAGTTGAAATTCAGCTGCTACGGAGTTGAGGCTTGCTGCTCCATGGATGCTGAGGGCTCTGAGTGGCGGAGGACCCTGTGGGGCAGAAATTAGACCTCAATGGCGGGAGCTCTGAGTGGTGCTAGGGTCTGGAGCAGAGAAAGGCATCATGAAAGTGACACCACACGCTGGGAAACGGGACTCAATGGCTGCTTCCGAAGTAACTGCTGCTGTAGGGGAAAAAGCCTGGAAGTTTTCCCTCCTTTGCCCTCCAGGCTTGTAGTCTCCCCCTGTTCACTATCGTCAAAGTTTACAGGCATCAATGGGCAAAGCAGGCATGTAACGTGCGGATAGATCCTAGCCAGTATATACAGAGAGAGGGAGGTTTGGAGGTTAAGGCCAAAAACTTAATAATTAGAACAGGTAATTTCCCTGGCCTAATTTGGAAAACAAGCAGACCAAAAATAAAAATAAAGTAAAATAAAGCTGAGAGAAGATAACCAAACCAAGTATTTTGTTGAGATCAAGCTGGTGAGTCATACCATGATTGAAAATGTTATTGTCTTTATTGTATCACATTTTCTGAGACCTAAATGGTTGCAATAACTCCCCTAAAATCACCTACTATTTCAATGGTAAAAAACGAAAACAATCTTTGTCAAAATATTTAATGTATCACTTTTTCTGTATATCATAACCCTAACTCAGAAGTGTCTTGTGTATATGAAGAGAGATCAGATTTAGAAAAATAGAGGAGTACAGGTTAGGAGAAGGGGAGTATCTCAAAGGTATCACTTTAGCAAGAGACAGAGCAGTTGATAGCGGAAACAGCTAAACTGAGAAAATCAAGTGTCCCGTTTATTTATTATCATTCATTCAACAATCATTGCCTGCCTGCCTCATTCTAGATGCCATTTTAGATGGTTGTGGCTCATACTTGAATTAAAAAATCCCTTCTTTCATGCAATTAACAATCTACTGAGGGAGTGATATAATAAATAATGTTAATAACATATATACTTTGTAAGAATATTGAAAAATAAAACAAGAAGAAAGATAAATACCAACAAAGTGGTTGCCTTTTTCTATAGGATTGCTGCAAAAGTCTTTATGAAGAAGGTGAGGTTGGAGTCAAGGCTTGAAGGAAGTAAGCCAGTGAGTCATTAGATGTTGTGGGAACATGCTCCAGGACAGAGGAGCAACCTTACAGAGGTCTGATCACAAAAGAGAAACAATGAAGAAGCTGGTGTGGTAGAAGCAGCATGAAGAAGCAGTAGGAAATGGTGTTAAAGAAATAACAGAGGACCTGTTCATGTAGGGTCTTGTTTGAAGATCTCCGGTGAAATAGGTCACGTTATTGTTCCTTAGTATCTGCTCCCTCTTCTAGAGGACAATTTTGCTTTCATCCTCATTGAGAGCTCATGTGGCAATGAAACTTATTCTGGTCAGTGAAATGTGAGAATACATGACATATGTCCCTTCAGAAGGAAGCTGTAAGAACTAGCACATGGTTCACAAGATTTCTTTTGTCCTTTCTGCAGGATGACCAGTTCTGTGAGTCTGGGTATCAGAGGAGAGTAATGTGGAACTGGACTGCAGGGATTTCAAAATGGATGTGTAAGGTAAGAAACCAATCTCTGTTGTTACAAAAGCCACAAATATTTTTAGTTTGTTACTACAATACAATTTGAACTATTTTGGATGAGAAATACTCCTTCTCTAGTTGTGTATGATTACTATATAGCCCTGTTTCCTAAGTACAGTACTGTAGGGTAAAAGGAGTATGCTACCTTGGTGGTGCTCTGGTGGAGCCACCCTTTTGAAAAAATGCACCTTAGATGGACAGTGATGCTTTCAGTCAAAAAGAGAAAGTCATATCTTTAATAACTCTTTCATTCAAATTATCAGCTAAAATATAAAAAGCCAAAACTCTATATTGAAGTCCTTCTTTCTTGAAATAATTGGATGCTGTTTACTTATCTTTTATTTATTTTTCTTGAAAAATATTATTTTTTATTACAGTTGACAGTCAATGCTGTTATATATTACTTTCAAGTGTATAGCACAGTGATTAGACATTTATATAATTTAAAAAGTTGTCCTCTGATAAGTCTAGTACTCCCTGGCACCATACAGAGTTGTTAGAATGTTACTGGCTGTATTCCTTACGCTGTACTTTACATCCCCAGAATTATTTTGTGACTATCAATTGTACTTCTTACTCCCTTCACTTTTTTCACCATCTCTCCACAATCCCCTCTCATCTGGCAACCATCAGTTTGTTGTTTACATCTGTGAATCGGTTTATTCATTTAGTTTGTTCTTTAGATTCCATGGGTAAATGAAATCATATGGTATTTATCTTTCTCTGACTGCCTTATTCCACTTAGCATAATGCCCTCTAGGTTCATCCATGTTGTCTCAAGTGGAAAGACTTCCATTGTTCCACAACTTCTTTATCTAATCATTTTGATGGGCACTTAAGTTGCTTCTATATGCTTTCTACTTACTCTCAATAGTACTTAATATGTATAGTAGTTTGTTCTAACAATTGGGAGAATCAAGGAATAGAAGAGAAGAAAGGGAAGAAAAGAATGTACATTATTTGTCTTTTTTATGCTGCATTCATCCCCATTCATTTTGCACTTCACAGGCAACCCAACCATCAGTCTTTACAATATATCCATTCATCTTTTCAACATCATTTTTACATGCTGGCTACTCTGTTTTTCTGTCATTGCTTTCTGGAAGCAAACACATTAATTCTCTTGATGAATAAACGAATAAGAAGGAAAAGTGAGACTATAAACACTTTTTAAGGATGATTTTATGAGATAGCAAATATAATGATACTGACTAAAAATTTGTGATATAATCAAATGAAAGAAATACACTGAAAAAAAAAAAAAAAGCATTGGTCTTATATGCCTTTATAATATCATGAAGAAATTATGGAAAGATCTTTTTGTAGCATTTTTCCAAATGACTAACATGTTCCTTAAAAACTAATAATCTGATTCTTAGCTGGGTAGCTCAGTTGGTTAGAGTGTTATCAAGATACTACAAGGTTGTAGTTTCAGACCCTGGCCAGGACATATATAAAAAGCAACCAATAAATGTGTAAAATAAAATAAGAGAAAAAATAAATCTTCCTCTCTCTCTCCTCTCCTCTTTCAGATACATATATATATATATATATATATATATATATATATGTAATTGACTTATTCAGTTTGGCATCTACAATAGCTAACAAAGGAGGTAGGTACAAGTAAAATAGGTTGTTAAAACCAAAACCAACCCCAATGAGATCCCTACAGAAAGTGATTGTTCGAAAATTTATTAAAATTTAAATTTGCCTTTTATTCTCTATCCCTCCCTCTTTTTTTCATCTAGCACATGAATTAGCATTGCCATATTAGAGACATTTAGAAATTTGCAATTTATGGATACAAAAGTGGTTATTTTTTATGTATGGCTATGTGCATGTGAAAATGTATATAATTTTAAGTTCTTTTATGTTTTATTTCCTATTATTTTTGATCAAGGTGTCATTTAACTAAAACAAAACTCTTTGGTTTTTTTTCTTGCCATGAAGGAAAGCCTATTGTAAATGAAAATTGATTGCATGAATATACATTTCAATTTTCATATAATTTGACTTTCCTGTCATTAAAAACCAGTATTCTTGTAAATGCTGTAAACTTTATTTTTATTTGTTGAATTTCTGGAAGGTGCAACTAGGAAAGTGTTTGAATGGGAATATAATGTGTCTGGAATGTTATTATTAATATGCAGAGTTCATATGGAAATTATACAATTGATAAAATATAATACATGAATAACTGTATTTCACATATTAACAAGTGTAAACCTACTTTGCCCAACATGTGTGTTCACAGGAGCTGTCATGTTAAGAATGAATAGAATGGTGTTAAGATGACTTTAGCATAGTGCACATAGCCTCTAATAGTAACATAAATTACATGATGTGTTGTATTGCTGCTTGATGCTATTATTACCTAAAGCAATATAAATTTTACACTTGAAGTAAGTTGCTATAGTCTTTAATAAGCCTGCAGCTCTTTCATGCTACACTTTCTACAACAAAACTAATTAAGACATTATATTAGTGACAGAATCTTCATGATGTTATGTAATCTTCTGGGATTCAGTACTACTTTTCCCATAATCATTTTATTTTACTCAAAATAAAAATCACAGATTTATTTTTCTTTGACACTTCATGAACAAAACATGAATAGCATTAAATATATGAACATACATCTTTTCCACAATTTTAATTTCACAGATCTTTATTAAATAATACATGTAAGAAATATTGAAAATCATTAATTACATCATTTATTCTTTGAAATAACTTTGATAGGTGGAAAATCATTGGCCTTAGGGTTGTGAGGAGTATCTTTCATAGGATTCCTATATTATCTAAATAAATTATTATAGTTTATTTTCAATTTTGTAGTTGATTTGGAATTAAAGGTAAATTTTTTAAAAGTATTTTGAATACTACTGAATCCTTAGTATCATTCTTATTGAGTCAAGTGCTTCACTGAGTTTTTGTTGCTATTTTTGTTATAATTTTTTTCTTCTCCAATATCTTCTTAAGTAAAACCTAACATAAGACTCCACTAGCAAGAGTGATATCTAGTGATAGAATTAGGTAGTGAAGATCCACTGTTCCAAGAGAAAACAATGGCTTTAAAGATAGGAACCAAAGGTGCTGGCCTGCAAACCCAAAGGTTGCTGGTTCGATTCCCCAGCCAGGGTACATAACTAGGTTGCAAGTCAGGTCTCCAGCCAGATCTGTAGCTGGAGGCAGGTGAAAGGCAACCATACAATGATAAAAAAAAAAAAGATAGGAACCAAAAATATATAAATTTTAGAGTCACATATACATATATGCTATGCTAGGTAGAGTCATTTATATGACTATGTTAGGTAAAGAAATATACAAAGGATGAACAAATTATTGGATGTCTTGGTACACATTCCATTTAAAAATATTCGAAAGAAAAAAAAAAGTCACTCCTTTTTGTAATGATTTTGAATAATTTGAAATAAAAGTTACAGATCTTTGACCAAACTCTGAAAGTAAAATCTTTACCTACCTCTTCTTGTTAGCAAATATGTTAGTCACCAACTATTACATTTTTTATACTGGTCAACTTGCCCAGTATATATATATATATATATATATTCATTTCTATCTTTTTAAGCTGCTTTAATTATAGATTTTGAATAATGTTGCTAATTCTCAAATTTCACTGTGCATACATCAGACAACATGAATTAATGGAGGAAAATGGGGGTTTAGAGTCTATTTTGATTTTAGCTGGTAAATGAATTTAACTAAGGAGATAAAAGACCTATATTTGGAAAATTATAAGGCTTTGAAGAAGATGCACCAAAAAATGAAGCATATACTATGTTCATGGATAGAAAGAATTAACATCATTAAAATATCCACACTACCCAAATCAATCAATAGATTTAATAAAATTCCTACCAAATAACAATGCCATTATTTACAAAATAAGAAAAATAATTTAAAAGTTTATATGATACCATGAAAAACCTGAAATAGCCACAGCAATCTTGAGAAAAAGAAGTGGAAGTTATCATACCTAACATCAAACTATACTATAAGGCTATAGTAATCACAAAAGCATGGTACTGGCATAAACAATAGACATATGGGTGAATGGAATAGAATAGAGAGCACAGAAATAAACCCACAACTTTATATTCCATTGATATTTGACAAAGGAGGCAAGAAATACAATGGGATAAAGAGAGTCTATTCAGTAAATGAGGTTGGAAATATGGATAGAAAAATGCAAAAACAAACAAACAAACAAACAAAAAAGCTAGACCACCTTTTTATACCATATACAAAAATAAACTCAAATGGATTAAAGACCTTAATGTAAGACTCACAATCATCTGGCCAAGATGGAGGCATAGGGTGGACAAGCTGCATCTCATTCACAACTAGAAGAAATTTACATCTACCTAAAAACTAAATAAAAACAATGCAGACATTAAAAAAAAAAAAAATTGAGTTACTTGAAAGAGCAGCAAACAAAGAAGAAATACTCAGCCAGACAGGTAGGAGGGATGAGGCTGGGGAGGAGATCCACAGTGGCAGCACCAGACCTGAGGCCACAGCAAAAAGCACAGTCACACATTTAAACCTGGGGAGTGATTCCAGGGCAAGACCACACAGCCCATGGTTCCAGCACTGGGAATAATAGAGCCATATAGTTTCTGACTATGAAAACCAGACAGGGCTGGAGCAGAGGAAGAAACTAACAGTCTCAACAGGCAAGTGATGTTGTTCTCTCTCAGACCCCTCCCCCAGATGCAGTTCCATAACGTGGTGAAATGGGTTACCCCACACTGACAAATTCCTAAGGCTCCGCCCCTTAGAAGCCCCTTACATCCTAACAAGTGTGACAGAACTATCTAAGATACAGAGGCAAAAATAGAAAGCTGTCAAGCTGAGGAGACAGAGATGTATGGCCCAAAAGGGGGAGCAGATCAAGGTGCCAGTGGGAGAACTGAGTGAAAAAGAGATAGCCAACCAAACAGCCAAGGAGATAGCCAACATAACAGATGCAGAGTTTAAAACGCTGGTGATTAAGATGCTAACAGACTTGACAGATATACTTAAATACAACAAATGCAGAAAGGGAAATGAAGAAAATTTCACACAAAACCAAGGGTAAAAGGAAGAAAGCCAAGGTTCAAATCAATTATTTGGAACATAAGGAAGAAATAGTCAACCAGTACAGAAAGAGGAAACAAAAATTGAAATAAAATGAGGAAAGGTGGACAAACCTCTGGGACAACTTAAAATATGCCAACAACTGAATCATGGGGTGCCAGAAGAAGGGGAAGAGCAAAAATATGAAAACTTTCATGAAAAAATAATGAAGGAGAACTTCTCTAATTTAGCAAAGGAAATACATACAAATCCAAGGAACACAGAGAGTCTCAAACAAACTAGACCCAATTAGAATCACACCAAGACATATCATAATTAAAATGCCGAGGGTTAACAATAAAAATAATCTTAAAAGCAGCAAGAGAAATGAAGAGAATTACCTACAAAGGGGTTCTTATAAGACTATCAGCTGGTTTCTCAAAGGAGACTGCCAGCAAGAAGGGACTGGCAAGAAGTATTCTAAGTGATGGAAAGCAAGGACTTATAACCAAGATTACTATATCTAATAAAACTATTAACTAGAATGGAAGGGCAGATAAAATGCTTCCCAAAGTAAATCTAAAGAAGTTCCTCATGACCAAGCCATTATTATTTGAAATGTTATTAAGAAAAAGAGGATCAAAATTATAAACATTAAAAAGACAACAAATTCACAACTATCAACAGAATCTAAAAAATAAAAACAAAAACTAAGAAGACAACCAGAAAGGGAATAGAATCAAAGATATTGGGAACATTGGGAGGGGTATCAGCTAGGAGGGGGAAGAGGAAGAAGGGGGAAGTTGCAGGAATTAAGAACATACTTGGTGGATGCAGAATAGACAGGGAGATGTTAAGGATAGTACAGGAAAAGGTGAAACCAAACAACTCACATGTATGACCCATGGAGATGAACTAAGAGGGGTGGGATTGCTAGAGGAAGGTTGGTGCTTGGAGAAAGGCAGCAAAGGGAAAATAAATTTGGAACAAATGTAACAGTATAATCAATAAAAATTGTATTTTTAATGAAAAATAAAAGAGGTTGGAAAATATTTGAGGATGAAGATAGTTGAAAGGATTCCAGAAAAAAAATAATTCAAATAAAAATATTGCCATTTCTGAACTTAAAAAACAAATAAGACTCACAATCATAAAAATCTTAGAAGAAAGCATAGTACACTCTGACATCTGTCTTGGTAATATTTTATTTTCTGATGTGTCTTCTCAGACAAAGGAAACAAAAGAAAAAATATACAAAGGGGACTAAATCAAGCTAAAAAATGTTTGCACAGTCAAGAAAACCATTAAAAATAAATAAAACCTATTTAATTGGAAGAAGATAGTTGCCAGTGATATAGCCAATAAGGGGTTACTATCCAAAATTTATAAGGAACTCATACAACTTAACACCAAAATAAAACACACAATCGAATTAAAAACTAAGCAGAGAACCTGAATAGACACTTCTCCGAAAAGGACACAGAGATGGCCAATAGAAATACAGAAAGATTGTCAGCACCACTAGCCATGAGAGAAATGCAAATTAAAACCACAATGACATATCACCTAACACCTATCAGAGTTACTGTCATCAATAAATCAACAAAAAAAAAAACAAATGTTGGCAAAGATGTGGAGCAAAGGGAACCCTAGTGCACTGTTGATGGGACTGCAGATTGGTATAGCCATCATGTAAGACAATATAGTGGTCGCTCAAAAGCGTATAAATAGAATTATTTTATGATGTAGAAATTCTAATTCTGGATCTTTATATGAGGGAATCCAAAAACACTAATTCAAAATTATATATATAACCATTTTTTTCTGCATTATATAAAATTGCGATGATATGGATGCAACCCAAGTGTCCACTAATCCATTAATAGATGACTAGATAAAGAACAGGTGGCACATGCATACAATGAAATATTACTCAGCAATAAAACAATGAAATCTTACCATCTCTGACAAAATGGAGAAATCTAAAGGGTGTTATGCTAAGTGAAATCAGCCAAAGAAAACCAGATACCATATGATTTCACTTCTTTTAGAATCTGAAGAACAACATAAAAGAGCAAACAAAACAGAAACACACTATTAAATTCAAACAAACCAATAGTTGTCAGATAGGTTAGTGTTTGGGGATTGGGTGAAAAAGGTGAAGGGATTAAGAAGTATAAATTGGTAGTTACAAAATCATGATAATATAAAGTATATCATAGGGAATATATTCAATAATATTATAATAACTAAGTATGGTGCCAATTTAATACTAAACTTTATAAATTATATAAAGGCCTTGCTATTATAACCATAAACCTAAAATGAATATAAAATAATATTGAATGTAAACTAATTAAAAATGAGAACAAACACAAAAATCACTGATTGTGATGCACATATGCTAAGTATTGATTTTTTGATAGAACAACAATGAACTTTACATAATGAATCAGTGGTAGATCCTGGTAAAGTTCTCTAGAACCTAATCTCTTTCTGATGTAATTTTCTATAAATCCATGAATTTACATCTTTTTTTGAGATATTAATCATTAAAACAAACATTTATTGAAGTTTAAGGTAGCATAAATGTGTTGGACACTGTACAACTCATTATTTTGTATTTTAAAAATAATGCTGAAAGATTGGCATTATAAGGTATATAATTTACAGATAAGGAAATAAAGAGCCCAAGTCATCAGGTAATTTGATGAAAGTGCACAAGCAGATCTCTGGCCTCCAAATCTTGGCTCTCCTCTCTAAGATGAGTACTATTCTTCCCAGAGAGAATAAGTCTTTTAAGGAATACATTGAGATAAACCAACAGGTAGAGCCTTCATCGAAGAAGGATTGGATTGAAACCCATTGTTATTTGTAAATAACAAAGCATGATAAAGTATCTACCTTATAGCACACAGAAGTCTTAAAAATCAATTTGCTTTTTTCAGATCCTCTATGTTGATCAGTGGCATGAATCCAATCTAGAGTCTAGAGAGTGATGACACTACTCTCTTGTTTCTCACCCTCCTTTAATTCTATTGAATATAACAAAGAAATTAAAATCTTTCAGAGCTTTTATATACCACACACGCTACAGAAATAAACTCCTGGGTTTTACATAAATACAAAGGCTTTCCATTTACAGAATGTTTTCCTTGTGTATTTGTTTTAAGACCATTGCTCATCTTTCTGTAATTGATCAATTTATTAAAAAAAAAAAAGACCGAAGTTAAAATTCTAATACATTTTGAAATGAAATATATCCTGAAAAAGGAAGATCAAAGAACATAATTCATAACTGTATCATATGATATTGCCTTCCAACTTCCTGTGAAATAGAAACTTTACTCTTAATCAATTTTTACTTTTAATTAAAAAAGTAATACATTGTATCTTTTTAATTACCATATAATGTGGAGGTAAGGAGCTGAATTTAAAGTTTTACTAAATGTCTCCAAAACCAATTAAAAGGAGGGAGGTTTTTATGTGGATAAATCTCAAGGGGTATGGATATGATACGTGTGAATTTTTTTACTGTACTTTTAAAATATTGGAGCTATAAAGTTAAGAAGCTAAAAAGCTGTCTTTCCTATTTGCTGAGAGCTATTTTAAGGCAAAATAAAATACAAATATCTGTCATTATTTTTCTTATAATTCTTATAGCTTTGTTCTCTGATAACATATACTTCTTCAGTTTCTTGCACCCCAACTGTGAGTTCATCTGCAATTATCCCCATCTTTACTTCTTCTATTCCTGTTTGTTAACATGTCATTGCTCTTGTCTAAAGTTAATCCTTCAATTTGTGCCTTGAATCTCATCCTCCTATATTTTCTTGATCCATCAATCTTCCTTCTACTTTTCTGTATTTTTAAGTCTTCTCACTCCTTTTTTCTTGGTCTTCTTTATATACACTAGCTCACATTTCTGCTATCATATAAATATAACTATATGACATCCATAACTTACTTTCTCCTCTCTTCTTCAGCCAAGATTATTGAAAGAATTGTCTACAAAATCATAATCTTTTAATTTCATCAAATCACATTAACTTGGAAACTGGATTTTACTATTTCTCCAATGAAATTATTCTAGAAGGGTCATCAGTGACTTTCAAAATGCTCAATAATATGACAATAATTTACATCCTATTCTTTTGGACTGTTCTTCCTTTGAAACATCCTTTCTTACACATTCACTTCACTGTATTCAAGAGATAGCTCCAGTGTTACCCTTTCTCCGAATCATTTCCTAATGTCCCAATAAAGACATACTACACCTTCCTTGTATTTCATTTTCTTCCTACTTTAATAACAATTAAACATTCCTTGGTTTGTTATCTTTACCATAATCCTCAGTTTACTGCTCTCCATGCTAAATTGGAACTCCTGAGACTTGGTGTGTGCTTCATCTCTATGACTTTTGTATCATGCATGTCTGGAATTTGATAGGCCCTCAGTTATCATTTTTAAAACATTGGAAGGCAAAAAATATCATTGATTTTTCTTATTTGTAAAATGAGAACTTGGGTTATCGATCACTCAGGTCCATGATTTGACATTGTAATTACCATTTCTGTGTATTTGTGTAAACTCTATTCACATTCAAGAATGTGTAACTATTCCAGGACCTGAAATATGATACACTTGGGTTACATTTTATTTCTTTAATTTTATTAATTTTGATTAATTTGATTGCTATGGTGAATATACATGAATGTGCATAAACTGAGTTTATCGATGTTCATTGACAGACAAAGCACAAAGGTAAAATATATATAAAAGTGAATGTCAACTGATTGATATGTACATGAGGCTGTTTATCTGACAAACAACTGGTATCTTCAGTCAATAGTTACAACTATAGACCAGTTTGATGAAAACAAACACTTAAACAACATTTTAAGTTAGTAATTTTACTAAATGAATTCATTCTTTACTAAATTATTTGACCAAATTAATCAAAATTATCTAAACTCATAGGGTCATGTGCATATATTACATAGCAGTTGATAACTTTGAAAGACACAAAAATTATTTATTTTTGAAGAGGAAAAATTAGATAGTTGTAATCATGCATATTTCCTTCTAGGCTGTCAGTTAGGTACCCCAGATCTTAAAAGATGCAAGGACCTAGGAAAGAAGTCCAGTTTTGAAATAACTATTTACATATTGGTTTTAAGTTTCCTTGTTACTATCAATGTGTAACATATTCAAACATAAATTTCTCAAAATCAAATTTTATAGACACTCTCTTTATAGGGTTTCCCAAGTCAGGGTAGCCAATTTTTGATTCTGATGGAAAAGTAATGTCCACTATTTCTAGGTATAAATATATAGCAACAGGATTTTAACTCAAAAGCATATAAATTTGAACCCATAATATATGTAGCCTGTCTGGAAGAAGTCCAGCCATTGCTAAATAATGAGAATGTAACCTTGCAGTCAAGGAGAGTGGATTGGAATGTGCATGCATGAACAATGACAACTTCACTGTACTAGTTTGTCAGTGGGGGCAGGAGATGCCTTTGAGTGAATGGTTTTGTGTGGCCATTGCATTCAAAATGACTGAGTGAGTAAAGCAACAAATTTGCATCAAATTTTATGTTAAGCTTGAACATTCCCCCATAGAAACTATTGGGATGACTCAGAAGCCGCAGCTCTGGGCAACTGGCAATGGACAACTTCATCACAACATCGTGCCTGCTCATGCATCCATCTTTTGCAGAATTTTTTTTGTGAAACATCAAATCACCCAGGTGATCAGCCCCCCTATAGCCCATATTTGACACCCTGTGACTTCTGGCTTTTCCCAAAAGTAAAATCACCTAAGAAGAGGAAGAGATTTCGACCGTTGAAGAGATTCCAGAAAATACAACAGGGCAGCTGGTGGTGACAGGGAGAACTGTGTGAGGTCCCAAGTTGCCTAGTTTGAAAAAAACTGAGGCATTATTGTCCTACTTACAATGTTTCATATATCTTGTGCCTTCTTCAATAAATGTCTCTATTTCTCATATTGCATGGCTGGATACCTTCTGGACATATCTCATATAATTAGAAAAATATAACATTTACTTGTTGGCTTATGTGGGCATATATACTGCCCAATAAAATGCATTTATAATAAATAAGGAAAATGGGACAAAGAATTAAGTGTAGAACACCAATTTGGAGGGAGGAATATATTAAAATCTAGGCAATGAGTCTCTGTATCCTTGCTCAAGGAAGATACAAAAATTTGTTCTGTTTTCTCAGAGCAGTAAAAATAAATAAAATCAGTAGTACAAGTCACAGCATCTGTAATGTAGAAATAAGTCAATTGTTTAGGAAAAAAATATTCTTATAAACACTGAATTACATTTATCCCAGGAGTCTTCCTAGAAAGGGTACTAAATGATTAAAAAAAAAACACAAAAACTTCATCCTGATAAAACTTTAAAGGAAGGATATAGATGTAGTCAAATCCTTAGGCCTATTTGAATAATTCTAAATGGACTTTATATAATTATCCCTTGAAATAAAATGAAATATGGTATGTCTGATTGAAGTATATGTATGTTTTGTGGTCAAATCCCTGGCATTTTGTAGAGCAATAGCTCTGAAGAGGCTAAATGTACTCAATTTCATGTGTCCTACTTAGGAAATCTCAATCTACCTTTCTATTAATAGAGATGCTAATTTTTAGGAGGAATGCTATTTAAGAGTTCTGCAAGGTATTATAGCTTGCTCAGAAACTTGCTATACATTCAATCAGGTCTTTTGCAAAGAAAAATCGTCTAACTAAATTTTCAAGTTAGCCAAAATTGTGAGAAAGTCATAAACTCATATACTTTAACTTTTTCCCCCTCTTTTACATTGTAGTAATAGCAAAATCTCTTCTGGAAGTTTATCAGTTCTGCTTTTATAAGTGGGTGATAGGTAGACATTTATGTCTTAAAGTATCATCTCTAGCCTCTTCAACAGAGGTTTTGGAAGAACTGGACTGGAACATGCAAAAATATTAAGCTAGACCATCAACTTATACCATACACCAGAATAAACTCAAGATGAACAAAAGATTTGAACATAAGCTGTGACACCATAAAAGTCCTAAAGGAAAACACGGGTAGCAAAATTTCAGATATCCCAGGCAGTAATATTTTCACCAATACTTCTCCAAGAACAAAGGAAATAAGGAACAGATGAACAAATGAAACTACATAAAACTGAAAAGTTTCTGTTCAGCTAAAGAAAATGTGAACAAAATTAAAAGGGAACCAACTATATGAGCAAACATATTTGTCAATGATACATCAGACAAGGGTTTGATCTCCAAAATCTATAAAGAATTTATAAGACTCAACACCAGGGAGACAGCCTGATTTAAAAAATGGGCAAAGGACCTGAACAGACACTTCTCTGAGGAGGATATACAAAGGTCCCAAAGGCATGTGAAAGAATGCTCAACATTACTAGCCATCTAAGAGATGCAAATTAAAACTATAATGAGATACCACCTCATACTTGTCACAATGGCAATCATCAACAAGGCAACAAACAACAAGATGGAAGGAAAAGGGAACCCTGGAGCATAGTTGGTGGGAATACAAACTGGTGCAGCTGCTATAGAAAACAGTAGGAATTTCCTCAAAAAACTAAAAATGGAGCTGCCTTTTGACCCAGTGATTCCACTGCTAGGATTATAACCGAAACACCAATTCAGAAGAACCTATGCACCCGTATGGTCATAGCACCACTATTTATAACAGCGAAGTGCTAGAAACAGCCTAAGTGCCCATCTTTGGATGAATGGATCAAAAAATTTTGGTACATTTACACAATGGAATACTATACAGCAGAAAGAAAGAAGAAATTCCTACCTTTTATGACAGCATGGATGGAACTGGAAAGTATTATGCTTAATAAAATAAGCCAGTCAGTAAAAGACAAATACCATACAATCTTACCCAATACAAGACAATAATGAACAAAACAAACAAACAAGCAAAATAGAACAGAGGCATGGAAACAAGGAACAGACTTTTAGTGTGCAGGGAGGAAGGGGGAGGGGGAGAAAGAGGCAAAGAAGGGACTAGCATGGATGACCCATGGACATGGACAACATGTAGGATTGACTGTGGAGGGGGAAAGGGGAGGGTGGGGTTGGAGACAGCAGTGGGGCAGGGGAAATGGGATAAGTGTAGTACAACAACAATGAAATAATTAAACAAATAAAAATAAATCTCTAATTCTAGCAAGCAAATTATGGTGAAATAATATAGAGAACCCATGGAATACAGACAGTATTATCATCAGTCCTGGTGGGTTTGTTCAGTTGGTGAAGCATCATTCCATACACCAAAAAGTTCTGGTTTGACTCCTGGTGAGAACACATACCTGGTTGTGAGCCCAGGGTGCCTATGGGAGACAATCAATGTTTTTCTTTCACATCCATGTTTCTTTCTCTCTCTCTCTCTCTCTCTCTCTCTCCACCCCACTTTGCTTTCTCTCCAAAATCAATAAAAAATATTCTTGAATTATTATTAAAAATAATAATTAAAAAATGGCAATTACCCACTTTTGATTCAATATTGTATCAGTTATATGTATTCCTAGTAACCTGCCTGTTGCATGAAGGTAAAGAACTTCAGAACTTGTTTTTGCCTACTTGGAGGTATTTTTGTTTTAATTACTCTCAGAGGAACTGAAAAGCCAGATGCAGGGTTAAGAAATGGATTACTATCTTGACTGTCCTTTAGAGGAAGAGGCAACTTAGTTTTTTTTATGTTCTCTTTGTACTGGTGTACCACCTGTTAATACACATCCTTTTAGTTCTCTTCAACTTAAATAAATAAGTAATAATAGTGACTGTCTAACAGTTAAAAACAATTATTTAAAAATTTCTTCATCCACCCGTCTACTACTTTCAACTGTTACAATCTACCATTCAACAAGTAGATTAAATACAAGAGAATGATCCACTTGGTTATTCATTTATGGTGACAACCACTATTGAGATATACAGGCAAACTTCATCTTATTTTACTCACTTAGTTGTGCTTCATAGATGTGCTTTTTTAAAAATTGAAGGCAAGACATTCCATCAGGAAAAAAAGACTCACTTTATGGTCTTGCTCATTTTATGTCAGTGGTCTGGAACTAAACCTGCAATATTTCTGACATATTCTTGTAATTTGAAAAGTAAAATGATGATGAAGCTACCCAATTTTGCCACCCTAAAGCTGTCTTTTGGGGATATTGATTTTAAGCTATTATTAATAAACAAGATGCAGAAAGAAACTTTGACCCTCCCCCCTTTTTCTGCCCCAGAGATTTAGACAGCAAAACCTGGTTCAGGAAGGAAATTTTAGGATGTTCTCTTTAGCCTAATTTGAGTTAATTATAGTAAAGAGCAGGGCTTCCAGCAGAGGCTTGTTAGCTGGCTGCCCCTTGTGTTCCATTATTTCTGTGTTTCCCAGCAAGAATTTGCCTGCCTTGCACGTTCTTTACTTCCTCAACTACCTGTAAATTGCCCATTCTCGCTTTTGAAATCTAATACTCAGCCCTTCTTTTCCCTTTGTCCAAAATGTCACACAGGCTCAATATTGCCTCATTGTTTGGGGGAATTTTCATGTTTATATGAACTCCCCATGCACATGCATTAAAATGTTTATTTTTCCTGCTACTCTGTTTCTATTAATTAGATTATCAGCCCAGAAAGAAGAATTTAGAAGCTAGGAAGGAAAGTATAATTTTCTTTTTCAGCCCCACAATAACATGTGCCTAGGGCATATTTCAGCCTTCATATCAATTCTATTTTTTAAAAGATTTTATTCATTATTTTCAGAGCAAAAGGAGGGAGGAAGAAAAATAGAGAAGCATCCATGTATGGTTGCTTTTGACCTACCTCCAGCTAAGAGAGACTTGGCTTGAAACCTGGTTATGTGCTGACTGGGAATCAAACCAGTGACGCTTTGGATTCACTGCCAGTGCCAATCCACTAGCTACATCAGCCAGGGCCAAAGATCAATTCGTAAAAGCCCTGAGTCCCCTAGGACTCTTTGTTTAGAAAGATCCAAATGTTCTTAGTTATATATTACTTTTCAAGATAGCCTGAAGCTACTTTTATTAAAAAAAAAAAAAGAAAGAAAGAAAGAAAGAAAAAATATTAGTAGGAAACAATAAAAATAGCTAACATGATAAGGAGATGAACAGAACTACTGTCTGGACTTTATACATATACCATAATCTATATATAGTGTGCCAGCAAAGAGCCCATTCAAGTTAAAATTCTCTGCTTCACTACAGACTGGGAAATAGGAGCTCTATCTTCCTTAATTATTACTTTTCAAAGAGAAGTTCCAAAGAGAAAGGCATTCCTGGACTATAACAGTGGCAGGAGGCTTCTTAAGATTTATGTCTAACTGGGGTAGAGAAAGAATTAAAGAATTCACAGTTCCAAGTTTTATAAAGTAAATCTCCTAAGGAAAAAAAAAAAAAGAGATCAGGGTATTGAGTCAGAAACATATTTAGTCAAACTGAGAGTATTATTAAGCTTGCAATAATTCCCTAGGCTTCTAGTGTAGTAAGCTATTGAATTTTTAAATATGGAGGCAATGAGTATTCAAATCCAAAAGTAGATTCATGATCTCTTTAGTCTCTTCAAGAGAACTTATCTTAAGAATTTGAATATACACATCAGTAAGATCCCCCAAAATTCCAGTAATAGGAATATGTAATTACTCTATTTTTAGAAGCAAAGGAAATATTAGCAGTTGACAAGATAATATTTGGTCATTCTTTGCTACAAGAAACTTCCAGGCTAAGTCTTGAGCTTGACTGTTTAAAATGTCTACATCATGCCTTTTACAATAAAAACAAAATTCTGCAAGGTGACCCTGAGGCACAATAATATCTATAGTTATCAAGGAAAAAAAAAAAGTATTTTCTAGAGACTCTATTTACTACTACCAAAAATTGGATGAATCACATTTTAAAAGCATTTATAAGAATTGAGGTATAAAATTAAAATAATTTTTAAAGTATAATTTAAACATTTTTCTTAATTAGGGGCTCATTGTACCATTTTAAATGAAAAATCATAACTGTGGTGTGCATCTGTTAGTGTATGAGATAATGTTTGAATGAATTTCTGGTTCTCTTTACATAACTTGCAGCTCTTTGCAAATGTTTTCACTGCCTATAGGAGGTCTATTTTACAGTGGTTAGAGTTCAGTGAGTCTTCTCAGCAAATCAAACCCTCATTAAAGATTCTGCTAAGATAATTACACAAGTTAAGAAGGTCAGGAAGGCTTGGTTGCCCTAGAACAGAGAACAAAAGGAACTACATTTTCACACTTGGTTAGAGTATTTTGCAATGTTTTACTGTAGTAATTGCTACTTTGGAGGGCTGAGTTCTGCACTCCTGAATTGAGCGTTGGGCATTTTTGAATTTCTGCTAGTGAAATTGCAATTCTTCCTATCCAGAATTAAGCTATTTGACCTAGGGTTAATTTTGTGATCTTACAATATAACGTGTTGTTTCTTTAGCAGCTTCCTGTAGTCATCTTGAAAGTTCACACAGGGTTGTCCTTATCTTCTTGAGTAATTTTTTTCAAGGTCTCCAGAAATCTTACTTTGACAAAGGTGACTTGGGATCAAACATGGAATTCCAGTTTATTTATTACATATGCTCGGGCAAGTCACATAACCTCTTCAAGCTTTATGGTTCGTAAATGTAAAAAGGATGCTAATGAGTATTCACAGAGCTGTGGTGGTAAGATATGTGTGTGAAAGTGCCCTGTAAGTTGCAGATACAATTCAAGCATAAAAACTATTATTGTAATTTATTTACTTATTGTAATGTTGTTTTATTCAGGGTTACTTATTTTGCCAGTAAGTGTTGATGCAGGATGAGATTTTCAATCTAAACTCAATTCCTTCAGAGCTTTGCAGTGCACCTTTTCAAAGCTATTCCAATGCCAATCTCTCCATTGGTGAATGGAAATAACTGTAACTGGGGCATAAATATTCTAGGCTGTGGAATTTACTTCCCTTCTATTTACTTGGTTTATGTTAAAATGTTTGAAAGTATTTCTGTTATTTTTTGAAATTTTTTTCCTGCTTAAGATCTATTTAACCACTCTAATATCACCTTTGTGTTGTGTGTATGTGTGTGTGTGTGTGTGAGCACATTTGCGGCTGTGGTGGTGGTGATGGTGAATAATTGTCATGAAGACAGTATTTTGAAAGTATGATATCTGAGAGGAGATAATGAAAAGATAACCATCACTAAGTTTATTGTCATGAAATTCAGCAGACTTTCAATGAATTGACAAGATCTTATAAATAAAATATGATCATTTTTAAAGTAATACAGAATATTTTTAAAAGGCTAATAGGAAACCTAACCTTCTCCTCTCTAAAGTACAAAAGGAAGGTTCATTTTCTTGCTTGACTTCTCATTACTTAATTCATTTTTCATTTACCCTATTTTTAGAAAGATTTTACTCATTACCTTTAGAGAGAAGGGCAGGAAGGGAGGAAGTAAGGGAGAGAAACATCATCTGCCTCTAGCTACACAGACCTGGCTGGAGATCTGGCTTGCAACCTGGTTATGTGCCCTGGCTGGGAATCAAACCAGGGACTCGTGGGTTTGCAGGCCGGCACTTTATCCACTGTGCCACCAGCCAGGGCCATTTACCCTATTTTTTAAAGATTTTATTTATTTCTGTGAGAGAGATGGAGAAAAACATCAATCAGTTGCTTCTCCTACGTGCCCTGACGAGACTTAGCCTGCAACCCAAGTAATTGCCCTGACCAGGAATCCAACCATACACATTTCACTTTGTGGCATGATGCCCAACCAACCCAGGCCACAATGGTCAGGGATTTATACCCCTTTTTGATGTTTAGGTTTTGTGTCTTAAGAATTATGTGATTACCGGCCTGCGAACCAAAAGGTTGCTGGTTCTATTCTCCAGTCAGGGCACATAAGCAGGTTGCAGGCCAGGTCTCCAGCCAGATCCATAGCTGGCGGCAGGCAAAAGGCAACCACACATTGATGTCTCTCTCCCTCTGTCTTTCTCTTTAACCCTGTCTCTGGAAATAATAAAAAAATATAAAATAAAATCTTAAAAAAAAAAAAAAAAGAATTGTGGGATTAAAAAGAGGTTTACCTAAAACCATAGCCTCTTAATCTAGATAGCAGAGATCACTTAATGTCAAATTTCATTTCATAGATGAGCAAGGTGAGCACAAAGCCTGGTTTGCCCAGCCCAGCCCAGGATTAGACCTGTCATCTTATGTCGTTACAGTTAAACATCTCTTTCACCCTCAGATATGTCCTGGTTTGGATGACAGATACCAGTAATAATGTAGGTGTAGGAAATACAACAAAGGAGTGAAGAAACTTGCTCAAATATGAATAATTATTTACATCTGCCCTGAGGGCCAGAACTCAGATCTGCTGACCCTTCTCCTGGGGTTCTTGTCCCTACACTCTGAGTTCTTGCCATTTTATCTCTTAGGCATTATAATGAATGAATGATTTATAAACACAAGTGGAAAGGACACATTTCAACAAAAAAAGTTGACCAATTCAAATAACAACAATATCCACCACCTTCTACCTGAAATAAACTAAAATGTTTTCAATTTACTTCCTTCTTCATTATAAAATTTCACCTATACTAAGGAAATAGAGGAATCAAAGATGGCAACAGAGCAGAGAGCAGTGCTGATGGTGTTTTTGAGTACCAGAGCAGCTGGATGATAGGATAGGGAGCACAAGACATCTTCGGGTCCCTAAGAACTGGAGTGGTCAGCATCAAGACTCAGGGGAGCACAGCCCAGAGGCTGCAGAGACCTACAGGAGAGTAGGTGAGAGAGTTCCAAACCTGCTGGCGGGCCAAGGTCGGCTCTGGGCATAGGCGGCTCTTCCCAGAGGGGTGTGTTTAACTGAAGCCAGCTCCAGGCTCCCTGGCAACTAGAAGCCCCTGCGAGGGGGGAGGCCCAGCCCTGTGTACCCACACAGGCCCCCAGGCTCGTGAGAAAACTCCAAACTGCAAGCCCAGAACTTGTAGCTGGGGCAACTGACCCACCGATTATAGGTGACAAAGGGCACACTGCAGACACCCTAGGAGGGGCACATCACAGAGGCAGCATAAAGGACTCCTTGGAGAGCTGGTCTGCTTGAAGGACTGGCCCTTGCCCAGGGAGCTGGGCATTGTTGGCAGACCCCAGACACTGTTGGCAGATGGGGGCTGCCTCCTCTGGGAGCGGTGGGGGCAGGGCCAGTCATCACAGGAACCAGCAAGGTTTTAGGCCACCCTGCAGGGATGCCAGGTGCCCATCACAGGCAGGAACCTCCACCAGGAGTTGGAGGGGACACACTGCAGGCCCCAGAACACTGGCAGCCCTAAAACCCAGCTAGGCTACTGAAGGCCCAGCTTACCTGGAGGCTGACATTCAGAATCAGCTCTGACTGTGACAATCATGGGCCCTGCCACTCCAAGACCAGCTAGACTGTAAGACTGCAGAGACCTGACCACGAGAAAAAGAAAAAGAGGCAGACTCAGGAAATGGATCGCTGCTAATCTCAAGCACTTGAGTTACACCGAGAGCTACATGAACTATTAATCCCCAATATATTCTTTTCAAAAGTTATTTCTCACATATTTTTAATCTTCCCCTATCTCAATTCACTGAAATACCCAAGACCCTCCCCTTACTCTTGATTTAAAGTCTACTCACTCTCTGGCTACAATGCATTCCCAGTCCTCAATCTAAGTATTCCTCCCCTCCCCAGCCACCTAAACACTTTCTTTATTATCTTCTTTCTTCCTTTTCTTTCTTTTCCCTTCCTTTTTCTTTTTTCTTTTCTTCCTGTTAAATCTCACAGGTCCTAGCTCCACCTGGACCAATCAGAGATCAAAAGGGTGAACAGTCACCTAAACCCTTTCTTTATTAATATTATTTTTTCTTTTTCTTGTTATTTTTTCCTTTTTCTCTTCTTTTTCTTTTTTTAATTTAATTTATTTTATTTTTCTCTCTGCTATAAGCCCTCAGGTCCTGGCTCTATCCAGAACAATCAGGAATTATTAAGGGTGAACAGTCATCTAAACCCTTTCCTTTTATTATTATTATCTCTTTTTTTTCCTGCTAAAAGTCCACAGGACCTGGTTCCACCTGGACCAATCAGGGACCACTAAGGGTGAACAGGGAGGCAGATACAGCAACTATATATACAGGCTTACACTGTGCACTCATACTTGAGTTTTTCTGATTCTCCCTCTCCTCATTTCTGTGAAAAAGGATAGAAGGAGCATCTTGACTGGAAGAAAAGGAGGAACATACACAACCAATCCAGAATACAACCAGACAGCCCAAATAAAGTCCACACCAAGAGCAACAAGTGGAGAAAATCTGGGAGACTGCAACAGTGAACTCCACAAATCTAACACAGAAGGGTGTTCAACTATGGAATGGAAGCAAAGCAGATTAATCCAAGAAAAAAACAAAAAACAAAAAGCAAGCAACAACAGACACCCAAAATGGGGGAAAAAAAGAATCAGTCCATCACCAAAAGGAAAAGAAGAATCCCCAGAAAGACCACCAAATGAAACAGAGGCACACAAAATATCAGACAAGGAATTCAAAAGAATGATCATAGAGAAGCTCAATGAGCTTAGCCAGCTGAAAGAAAACTATAAACAACTCCAGGTAAGTTACAAGGAACTTACTGAAAGCTACAACAGCATGAAAAAGGACATAGAAACTATCAATAGGTGCCAGGAGGAAATGAAGAATACAATTTCTGAATTGAAGAATACAGTAGAAGGAATCAAGAGTAGGCTAGAGGAAGCAGAGGACCAGATCAGCAAGTGGGAGGATAATGTAGAAAAATACTCCAAGACAGTACAAGAGAATAAAAAAGGCTGAACAAGATTAAAGAGGATTTAAGAGAGCAGCAGGACAACATGAAATGTAACAACATCCGTATCATAGGGATACCAGAAGGAGAAGAGAAACAAGGAATAGAAAACCTGTTCAAAAAAGTAATGACAGAAAATTTCCCTAACATGATGAGTGAAAACATTAATCAAGTTCAGGAAGCACAGAGGGTCCCAATGAAGATCAACCCAAACAGACCAACACCAAGGCACATTATTATTAAAATGGCTAATCTCAAAGACAAAGAGAGAATCCTAAAAGCATCAAGAGAGAAATGACAAATAACATATAAGGGGTCTCCAATAAGGTTATCAAATGATTATTCAACAGAAACAATCCTAGCCAGGAGGGAATGGCAAAAAGTATTTCAAGTAAACAAAGGCCTGCAACCAAGAATACTCTACCCAGCAAGGCTCTTATTCAAGATAGAAGGAGAAATAAGGAGCTTCCCAGACAAAAAAAAACTGAAAGAATACAACTCTACCAAACCAGCATTGCAAGAAATGCTAAAGCGTCTGCTTTAAAAATAAGTAAATAAATAAATAGAATGAAGAAACAGAGAAATCCAAAGAGGAATACAGATACAAAGGGAGAAATTGGCAATAAATAAGTATCAACCAATAATAACCTTAAATGTAAATGCATTAAATGCACCAATCAAAAGACATAGGGTAGCCAAATGGATAAGACAACATGACCCACATATATGCTATCTTGAAGAGACCCACCTCGGAACAAAAGATCAACACAGATTGAGAGTGAAGGGATGGAAAAATATATGTCAAGCAAATGGACATGAAAAAAAAGCTGGAGTAGCAATATTTATTTCAGACAAAATAGATTTTACAATGAAAGCCATAAAAAGGGACAAAGAAGGACATTATATAATATTTAAGGGAATAATCCATCAAGAAGAAATAACTCTGGTAAACATATAGACACCCAATGTAGGAGCTCCAAAATGTATAAGGAAAATCTTGGAGGACTTTAAGAAAGATATAGACAGCAACACACTATAGTAGGGGATTTTAATACCCCACTATCAACAATGGACAGATCTTACAAACAAAAAATCCCCAAAGATATTGTGGCATTGAACAACACTCTAGAGGAAATGGACCTAACTGATGTCTACAGAGTCTTTTACCCCAAAGAAACAAAATACACATTCTTTTCAAGTGCACATGGATCATTCTCTAAGATAGACCACTTGGTATGTCACAAGACAAGCCTCCACAAATACAGGAAAATTGAAATCATACAAAGCATCTTCTCATATCACAATGGATTAAACTAGAAACCAATCTCAAGGGGAAAAAACCAAAAATTCTCTAACTCATGGAGACTGAATAACATGCTTTTAAGCAATGAAGGGGTTAACAATGAGATCAAAGATGCAAAGATGAAATCAAAAAGTTCCTGGAAACAAATGACAATGAACACACAACAGCCTAAAACCTATGGGATACAGCAAAGGCAGTGATCAGAGGGAAATTTATAGCAATATAGGCCTTCCTAAAAAGGTCACAAGAAGTTTATAAAAACAACCTAACCATAAAGATGCAAGAACTAGAGGAGCAACAACAAACAAAGCCCAGAGCAAGTAGAAGGAAGGAAATAATCAAGATCAGAGCAGAACTAAATAACTCAGAGATTCAAACTACAATTCAAAGAATCAACAAGTCCAGGAGATGGTTCTTTGAAAAAATAAACAAAATTGACAAGCCTTTACCCAGACTCATCAAGAAAAAGAGAGAGAGGACTCAAATAAACAGAATAAGAACTGACAGAGGAGAAATTAAAACTGATACGTCAGAAATACAAAAGATTGTAAGAAATTACTACAAACAACTATATGACAAAAAATATGACAACCTGGATGAGATGGACACATTTCTGGAAAGGTATAATCTACCAAAACAGAACCCAGAAGAAGCAGAAAGCCTGAATAGGCCTATAACAACTACTGAAATTCAAGAAGTAATCCAAAATCTTCCAAAGCACAAAAGCCCTGGATCGGATGGCTACAGAGGTATATTTTACCAAACATTTAAAAAAGATAATAATGAGCAAAACCGAAGGAAATATATGAATACAATGAATAGGCCTTCAGTGGTCAGGTGGAAAGTGGTTGGGGGATGGGGGGAGGCAGAGGCAAGAAAGGGGAGCAGCTTAGACAAGAACCTAGTATAAAGGAACCATGGACCTGGACAACAGGTGGGATTGATTTTGGGGGGAATGGGTTGGTGGGGAGGGGTACAGAGGGGAGCAAAAAGGGGATGGATGTAAAACAACAACAATAAAATTTAAAAATAAATAAAAATAAAAAGAACTAACTCCTATCCTTCTCAACCTATACCAAAAAATACAGGAAGAGGGAAGACTCCCAAATCCTTTCTATGAGGCTAATATTATTCTAATCCCAAAACCAGGGCAAGACACAACTAAGAAAGAAGACTACAGGCCAATATCTCTGATAAACATAGATGCTAAAATTCTCATAAAAATATTGGCCAACCCAATTCAGCAGTATATTACAAAGATCATACACCGTGATCAAGTGGGTTTTATCCCAGGGATGCAAGGATGGTACAACATTTGTAAATCAATAAACGTAATACACCCCATCAACAAATTGAAAGATAAAAAACATATGATTATATCAATAGATGCTGAAAAAGCATTTGATGAAGTACAGCAACCATTTATGATAAAAATCCTCAGCAAAATGGGAATAGAGGGAGCATACCTCAACATCATAAAGGCCATCTATGAGAAACCTGAAGCCAACATCATACTTAATGGACAAAAACTAAAAAATTTCCCCCAAGATAAGGAATAAGACAAGGCTGTCCACTTTCTCCACTTCTATTCAACATTGTCTTGGAAGTTCTAGCTATAGCCATCAGAGAAGAAAAAGGAACCAATGGCATTCAAATTGGAAAGGAGGAAATCAAACTGTCATTATTTGCAGATGATATGATAGTGTACATACAAAACCCGATGGACTCCAGCAAAAACTTACTCAACCTAATAAGCAAATTTAGCAAAATAGCTGGGTATAAAGTCAATGTTCAGAAATCTAAAGCATTTTTGTATACCAAAAATGAAACAACAGAAATAGAAGTGAGAAAACAAATCCCATTTACCATAGCAACAAGAAAAATAAAGTACCTAGGAATCAACTTACCTAAGGAGGTCAAAGACCTGTACTCAGAAAACTACAGAACAATGAAGAAAGAAATCAAGGAAAATACAAATAAATGGAAGCATATACCATGTTTTTGGATGGGAAGAATTAACATCATTAAAATGTCCATACTACCCAAAGAAATCTACAGATTCAATGCAATTCCAATTAAAATACCAATGACAGACTTCACAGAAATAGAAAAAAAAAAATAGTTCAAAAATTTGAATGGAGCCAAAAATGCCCACGAATAGCTGCAGCAATCTTGAGAAAGAAGAACAAGGTAGAAGGAATCACAATACCAGACTTCAAACAATACTACAAGGCTACTGTCATCAAAACAGCCTAGTACTGGTGTAAGAATAGACATATAAATCAATGGAACAGAATAGAGAGCCCAGAAATTAACCCAGGACTCTATGGTCAACTCATATTTGACAAAGGGGGAAGGAACATCAAATGGGATAAAAACAGTTTCTTCAACAAATGGTTTTGGGAGAACTAGACAGCAACATGCAAAAAGATAAAACTAGACCACCAACTTACACCATACACCAGAATAAACTCAAGATGCGTAAAGGACTTAAACATAAGCAGTGCCACCATAAAGGTTCTGGAGAAAAATATAGGCAATAAAATTTTCGATATCCTATGCAGAAACATTTTTACTGGTACTTTACCAAGGGCAAAGGAAATAAAAGAACAAATCAACAAATGGTATTATATCAAATTGAAAAGTTTCTGTTCAACTAAAGAAAACATCAGCAAAATTCAAAGGGAACCAACTGTACAGGAAAACATAATTCCTAATGAAACCTCAGACAAGGATTTGATCTCCAAAATATATAAAGAACTATTAAGCCTCAACACCAGGGAGACAGACAGCCCAATTAAAAAATGGGCAAAAGATCTCAATAGACCACTGGCTGAGGAAGATATACAAAGGGCCCAGAGGCATATGAAAGAATGCTCAACATCACTAGTCTTCAGAGAGCTGCAAATTAAAACCACAATAAGATACCACCTGACACCTGTCAGAATGGCAATCATCAACAAATCAACAAACAACAAGTGTTGGCAAGGATGTGGGGCAAAGGCAACCCTGGTGCACTATTGGTGGGAATGCAGGCTGGTGCCGCCACTGTGGAAAACAGTATGGGGTTTCCTTAAAAATCTAAAAATGGAACTGCCTTTTGATCTAGGGATTACACTACTTGGACTATACCCAAAGAATCCTGAAACATCAATTCATAAGAACCTATGTACACTTATGTTCATAGCAGCACTATTTGCAATAGCCAAGTGCTGGAAACAGCCTAAGTGCCCATCAGTGAGTGATTGGATCAAAAAACTTTGGCACATTTACACAATGGGATACTATACAGCAGAAAGAAAGGAGGAACTCCTACCCTTTGCAACAACATGGATGGAACTGGAGAGTATTATGCTTAGTGAAATAAGCCAGTCAGTGAAGGACAAATGCCATGTGATCTCACCCATTACAGGACAATAATGAACAAAACTAACAACAAGCAAAACAGAACCAAATATATGGACACAGTGAATAGGCCTTCAGTGGTCATGGGGAACATGATTGGGGGAGGGGTGAGTAAGAGGCAAGGAAGGGGAGCAGTTTAGACAAGAACCTAGTATAAAGGAACTATGGACATGGACAACAGGTGGGATTGACTTTGGGGGGAATGAGTGGGTGGGGAGGGGGAAAGGGGAGCAAAAAGGGGATGGATGCAATACAACAATAAAATTTTAAAAAATAAATAAAATTTAAAAATAAATAAATGCAAAAAGAAAGAAAAATAAGTGGACTCCAAGGGCCATACACTGTAATTTATTTCGTTGTAAGGTTGTCAATCAGTAATTAAACAAACTTCACTTGATTCTTTAAATTACCTAGGAATAGGTCATCTGCAAAATATTCTCTGCATACTCTTTCAATCTGGGGAATAGAAGAAGATCATGCTTATTAATGGGTAATCATGTGATACTGAAAGTAATTGGTACTGTGTTCATGTCATCTCTTCTATGTTGAAGGGCTCAGCCTTGAAGATCTCATCGTGTCAGGAGATCCTTTGAACATGGAGCTCAAGTGTGAATATAGCCTCATTGTTTCTCTGCTTATTTGCTATGCATCAGACATTGGGCAATCTGTTGTACATCTGCTCTGTTCAGGCTTTGCCTAATGATGTGGGAGGATTACACAGTCTAATCTGACACAATGGCTATGTAAATATCATGTGGGTCCTTTTACATTTGCTTAAGGGATCCTTGATGGGGGCACATTTCAAAAACAAAGGTTATAGCACTATGTGAAGGATTTGTGCTATGCAGCCTACTGGCCATGATTTAGATTTGTAGCACACATTCCTTACTAAATTTAGGAATTAATCATTTAGCATAGCTAGTTTTATTGGGAACCACAGTATATACAAAAAAGAATAAGGAATAAAATTTCTGTACCTCATTTGTTTTTGTTAAATGAAAATAATAAATTCTTATATATTTTCTCTTTGGTGTAATTCTGGCAAGAGGGGGATTTTAAATAGATATTAATCAAAACTTTGTTTTGCTTTAAATGACACAAGAGACTTATAACCAAATAATACTGCCAACTAATCATTAATGTTATCTAACATTGCAAAATTCTAATTCTAAAAATTAAGTACAAAATTCTTAGATTAAATAGTTAAGTGATTTATGAAATAGTCTGTTCTTAGGAGGTCACACATATAACACATATACAGAGTAATTATTATCTCCAAGCCAAGATGTAAAGATATTTCTGGAGTGTAAAAGTTATTTTCACTGTATAAAGCATCTAAAAAACCTTCACAATGTCATCATCCTTTATAATTATTCCCTTATCCTTTAAGACTGCAGTTCTCATCCCTAGCACTTGAGAATTACCAGGGCTATGTTTATACAATACCAATATCTGAAATCTACATCCTTTCTTTTGGGACAGGCAGTTATTTCTGTAATTAGGAAAATGCATCATCAAAGCCATATTTAACAGTTGCAAGGTCCAAGCCAATTTAAAGGTAAAATGCAAGTGGAAAAGTAAAGCTGAAACTATATTAAGGAGCATGCTTACCACAAGTTTAGAAATGTGGTTGTTAGACTGAAGTTCTTTCTTTATTTACCATATAAATGATTTGAAGGAAATTAATAATAAAGTTGTTACTATTGGAAATTTCTGAAGGATGCTGGAATGTATACATTAGGAAATACTATAAAGTTATTCTAGGAACAGCAGTTTGATGCCTAGTTTTAAAAAATGCTATGTTGTCCAAATTCACCTAAAAATGTTATCAACCTCAGTTTGTCTAGGATTTCTAGGTGGAACTTTTGTAACTTAACTTATATACAGAGTCAAGCAGGTAGCCAAGAATAAACTAACTTTTACTTAGACTTCATAACTTTGCATGGATTAACCTATAAACTCACTTAGATTACCTTCACCCACTTTCTCCTATAAAGCATTATTTGATTCTGTCACTGTTTTTGTCTGCATTTCTGAAAAACTGAGTTGTTTCTGTGAACAGACTTTGAAATTGGTTCTGATATATTTTATTATCTCATTTATCTCATTTATCTTTCTCTAGTAAATTCAGGTTTTGTTTTTTTTTTTTTCCATTCCATACCACTGCTATTTTTAACAAGTTGATTCATTTTTCCATTTTATTTATGTTTTCTGTTTAGTTTTTCAGTATGGATGAGTCATTTCAATATGAAATATTTCAGACATACAAAAAATATATAAAATATAATATAAAAGGACTCATTTATCCACCACCAAAGGTAAATAATGACATGAAGTCAAACCTCATTATTTCATTTACTTGTTCTCCCCACTCCAGAACATATGACTATACTGAATTTGATGTTCATCTTTTCTAAACAATCTTTACATTTTTACTATAGATGTATATATCCATGAACTGTGGATTACATTATCTGATGCACTTTTAACATTTATATAAATGAAATCTTACAATAGGGGAAGAAAAATAATTTTCCCTCCATCCTCCTAGAGACTTGGCTGAGATTCACCCCCTTGCCTTATTATAAGATAGATTAACAGAAGAAAATAAAAAAGAAGGCATTGAAACAGATTATAGAGAAAGATTTCTCCAAAACAGATATCCCGCACAGCCCATGGTTGGGGGAAGTGGGAAAAGGAGAAGAGGATGATACAACTTAAGATAATTTTCACAACAATTACAAGGTGATAGTGGTACCTTTCCAAGAAGGGAAGCTGTGTTGCCACCTAGGTAAAAGATCTACATGACTTTCAGTATGTGCCAAATAGGAGGTCACATAGGACACTCCAGGTCAGCATTTATAAAAGGTAGGGTGGCCAGCCATGTGAAAGGGGCTGTGATGAGGGAAGAAACCATGCAGTTCGAAAGGGTGTAAAAGCACCCCAACCCTGGTCTGCCACGAGGTCTTGTGTGAAAAGGAGGTACCACGCAGTTTGAGGTTAAGAGTCAGAATAAGAAAGAAGAGAGCTATTGGTTTCCTATTGGAAACCTGCCAGAAGAACACAGTGGCATGGCTGATGAGTCTGGAATTGCGGGGACCTGCCTAACCAAGCACAGATTAGTGGGATATGCCTGAGGCGCTAACCTGTGATGGGAATGCTGAGCCATAGACTTCTGCATTTTTGAAAGATGGTACCTCTGACTGACATATTCTGAAACTGGCCTGGTTTGGCAGGGGGCGACAGGACTCTGTGTTTTGGGGTGTTTCATTGGGAATGGGGCTTAACAGCAGAAATCTGCCATTATTCTGAATCTGTATAATCTTTAAATAAACCCTCTTTCCTTGTTCACTGAACTTTTGTATTGGGAGTCACACTTCCTGGCAGTGGACAATTGGACCCTACAGCTGTTCTAGAACTGTATAGGCTGGGGTTCTGTAACAGCATAACATGTATACATGGAAGATGACAAGGAAAACTGAGTCATTTCCTGAAATAGCCCAACTTATTTCCTTAAATACCAATCATCTAATGAAAAAATAAATATATATTGGAGGAGAGAATTATGGGAGGTTACCAGAAAAAGCACACTAATTAAGAGTAAGGTTGTTATGCAGGTTTAAGACATTGCCTTCTCCTTTAATAAGTGTTTCTAAAATTTATATTCATCTTTCTCTTCTGGTACATAGAGGGAGCTACCCTTACAAATGCAGACTTCTTTTATAAATGTAAACTTCTCTTACAAAGAGGTAACTTCTACTAGGTTTTCAGAGCTTCTCCTATGTCTACAATTTCTTAAAAATAACCAGCCTCTTATAGTCACATGACAAAGATGCATATTTTAAGGTGGTAAATTCAGCTGTCCTTCAGCATCATTCTGCAACCTGTATGTGTTCGTCGTGCATATGAGATTCATCTATACTGCATACATAAAATTCTAGTTTAATCATTTGAGTCTAATAATATTTTATGAAGGCACTATAATTTCTCCACTTTTATATTGCTGGGCATATAGATTGTTATCCCAATTTTTCTCTATTAAAAATAAATGTTTCTCTGCCACATAGTTCCATGTTCACATGTGAGGAGCTTCCTAAAATGCATACCTAAAAACAGTTGCTTGGGCATTAGCGTTATGCAACTTTATGAAATATTGTGAAGACTAGTGGACATAGCAATTCATACAGCCTTCAGCATGATATGAAAGTCCTATCACTCTATATTTTCACTGACACTTTATACTTATGTAGAAATGGAAAACTTTGCCTTCTAACTCATCTAGATTTTCTGGTAGGTTTAATAATTCTATTGATATAAAATAGTTTAACAGGACAAAAAACAAATCTAATCACTATGTATGGGAGCCTCCAATAAAAATATGTGACTCAAAGGCAGGCATGTAATTAAAGGTTATATAACATCAGGAGCTAAGAAAGAGGGTGGAGGTCTGGGGATACAAAGGGAACAGAAAGTCATTCACAGGAAGACAGAGGACATATTAAAGGTTGCTGTGTTAGGCAGATAAGTTTCTTAAATCTGGTAATAGCTCTTTCTGGTACAGGCATCCTTTCCAATGTAAATTTATGTAGTCAAGAGAGAAATAAAGAGATATTTCTGAACCTGCTGGGTTTTGATTGCTTTGGCTAAAAATCCTTATGCCAAAGAGTGATATTTTAGGGTAGCATAATCTATTCCCCTTTACTTTCAATTGCCCAGTTTTTGTCATCTACACGTGAGAAAAGATATTTTTCAAGGCATATGTTTGTGTTTTCCTGAGTATGAGTGAGATTAAGCAGTTTTTAGTGTATTTTTTTTTTACTTTTTAGTATTTTTCTTATGCAATACTTTAATATACTGCTTATCATTATCGTTTGTTAGATTGTCTGCCTTTTACTTATTGATTTGCAAGGATGCTTTGCATGTATAGATATTCATTTTGATTTTTACTGAAACCAGAAAAATCAGTGCTCATGCTGCCTGTCATTACTAGAACCAATAAGTTCTGAGACAAGGATTAAATCTTTACGGGTGCCTTATTTAGATGGCTGGTGACCTGAGAAGATGGCAGGGTATACACCCTGAAGGCTGTCTTTTTTTTTTTTTTTTTTTAGTTTTTTAAAAATGTTTATTGTTGTTGTATTACATCCATCCCCTTTTTGCTCCCCTCTGTCCCCCTCTTCACCCATCTATTCCCCCCAAAGTCAATCCCACCTGTTGTCCATGTCCATGGTTCCTTTATACTAGGTTCTTGTCTAAACTGTTCTCCTCCCTTGCCTCTGCCTCCCCCCTCCCCCTAGCCCCCTTCCCCACTGAAGGCCTATTCACTGTATTCATATATTTGGCTTGTTGTTAATTTTGTTCATTATTATCCTGTAATGGGTGATGAAGGCTGTCTTACATCTCATCTCAAATTGATCCTTTTTTACTGGGAAAAGAAAAAGGTAGCTAGGGGAGTTCAAATTCAAGAAATAAGTAGGTAAGGGGGTTGGAATGCAGGGAAAAGGTTAATCAAATAAAAGATACAGTCTGGCAATTTTTCTAGCATTCTTTCATCTGTTGACCAGTGATTCTTTGTCTGTGTCCAGGATGGGGACATCTCTCTGGAGCACATTAGCTCTGATACTGTCTTGATTTCTTGAAGTCCTCCTGGGGCACAATGGTCACATTTGCCTATGGAGCTCCTGAAGTCAGGTTGGGTCAAATTATGCATTCCAATTCCTGGAATAATAACATTTTATATATGCATTAATTACTAAGCTCATTAACATAACTTAGAACTAAAAATTTTCCAACTCTTGAGTTACCCCATCAATATTATTAATTTTGTAAATATGTTGTTTTAGTTTGTGGTTTGTCTTTCTACTCTGATATACAGAACTTTAAACATTTTAGGGAGAAGGGCACAATGCCTTTATTTTTTTAATTATATTTTATTGATTATGCTACTACAGTTATCCCAACTTTCCCCCTTCACCACCTCCCAACTCCACAGTCCCTGAGGCAATCCCCACCTCATTTCCTATGTCTATGGCTCCTGCATACATGTTCTTTGGCTACTCCATTTTCTATGCTGTACTATACATCCCCATGACTATTCTGTAACTACCAATTTGTATTTCTTAATCCCTTCACCTTTTCACTCAACCCCCCCCACCCAACCTAATCTGGCAACCATCAAAATGTTCTCTGTATCCAATTCTGTCTTGTTTTGTTTATTTTCTTTTATATTCAATTATTGATAAATATGCATTTGTTGGCATTTTATTCATATTTTTCACTTTCTCCTTCTCCTTAAAGAAGACCCTTTAACATTTCATATAATACTAATGTGGTGTTGATGTACTCCTTTAGTTTTTCTTGGTCTGAGAAGTTCCTCGATTTTAAATGAAAGCTTTGCTGGGTAGAGTAATCTTGCTTTACATCACTTCGAATATTTCTTGCCACTCCTTTCTAGCCTGCAAAGTTTCTTCTGAGAAATCAGCTGACGATCTTATGGGGTTTTCCTTATAGGTAACAAACTGCATTTCTCCTACTACTTTTAAGAGTCTCTCTTTGTCTTTACTCTTTGAGAAGTTTAAATGCTTTTATTTAGATCACATCTATCATCATTTCTGTTTATGGTTTATGCTTAATTTTATTATTAAGTAAGGCCATATTAATATTTTACATTTTCTTCTAAATGCAGGGTGGGACAAAGTAGGCTTACAGTTGTCCATAAAGAAGGTAATATAATAAGGAATAAATAATAGTACAAGAATAAACTCTGTTTCTCATACCCACAACTATAAACCTACTTTCGCTCCACTTTTTTAAGTATTTTGTCTAAATTTAGGTTGTGACTTACTGTGAAATTATTATTGTGTACAATATAGAGGAATGTTATATCTTGAATTAGTGTTCCCTTCAAATTCCAGTACTTTGGAATGTAACCTTATTTAGAGATAGGGTCTTCATAAAGACAATTATGTAATAAGTCATGATGGTTAGCTTAACATGTCTGCTGTCCTTATACAAAGGGATATTTTAATGAAGACAGAACACATGGGGAGAATGCCATGTGAAGATGAAAGCAGAAACCAAGCTGATGTTTTCCAAGTTAAACAACGATAAAGATTGCTAGCAAACCATCAGAACCTAGGTAAGAGGCATGGTACAGATTTTCTTTCACATCCCTCAGAAGGAATCAGCTCTGCTAACACCTTGATCTGGGATCTCTAGTCTCTAGAACTGTGAGACAGTGCACTTCTATTGTTATGCCACTCAACTTGTGGTACTTAGTCATAGCAGCCCTAGCAAACTCACGTGGGGGAATTGTTTTTTCCCAAGACAATGAATGAATTGTCAAATGAATAGTTTATATTTTTTTCACTTAATTGAATTATTTCATTTCTGTGAAATATAACATTTCAACATTAGTGTGCTGCTCTAATCTCTCTGAATTAATGACATTTTGAAAATATATGTGTACCTTTGTATTAATAATCTGCCTTATTTACCATAGTTTAATTACTTTGACTCTATAATGCCAACAATTCTACTTCAAAAGCATTCAGCTACTTTTTTTTCCATTGTTCATTCATATAAACTTGGAAATTAGGTTATTGATTGACCAAAAATAAAATTTAAAAAACTGAAATTTTTACACTATCATTTTCCTATACATGATATTATATATCTCCCAGGTTATTTGTATAGCTAATATTTTTTTACACGATAGTAAATTTTAATGATTTACATATTTAAGGAAAATTGTAATAAAGTTTTTTGTTAATTTTTATAATTATATTTTATTTATCCTGCTATTACAGTTGATAAATATATACTTATTTATCATGCTATTATAGTTGGATAACTAATATTTTTAATAATGCTTTCTAATATTCCCAAAGAAGTCTAGGGTTTACTTGATTGGTTTATTCAAAATTATGTTACCCCTTTTTTTAACAACTGTAAGAACTATTTTTAATGTTTTTCTAATTGATATAGGAATGCAATTAGTTTTTATACATTAAATTTAAATACAGTGAATAGATTGAGAAAGATATGAGTTAGTTCTTCCCTAAACATTTGGTAAAATTGGTCTGTGTAGTCATCTGGTCTAGGGTTTTGTGTGCTGGAAGTTTTTTGAATACTGCTTCAATTTCACTTATCAGTCTGTTTAAGCTTTCTGCCTCTTCTTAAGTTTGGGAAAATTATATGTTTCCAAAAACTTGTCCATTTCACTCAGGTTGTTAGTTTTTTTGCCATATAGCTGTTCATAGTACATTCTTACAATCATTTGTATTTCTATGGTATCAGTTGTGATTTCCCCTCTGTCATATTTTATTTTGTTTATTTGGGTACTCCCTCTTTTTTTCTTGATGAGTCTGGTTAAAGGCTTGTTGATTTTTTTCAAATTTAAATGCAATGATCTTATTGAATTAAAATATTAAAGCCAATAATTTTATTCTAAGTTCTCTTGGTTTTATAGGAAGATAATCCAATACTAGGTAAATAATTAAAATTTGTCATTTATTTTAAATTTCTACACCATATAGATTTAATATTTTTTATTCTTATTATACTATCTAGGACCTTTTGTACAATATTTAATAGTACATATTCTTTTCTTCTTTCCAATTTTAAAAGGAATGTCTCTATTATTTCTTTATTAGCTTGCTGCACATATTTTTGTTTACATATTTCAATCAAGTGAGAAAGTATTTTCAAGAATCAATTTTTCTATAGTGAGAATCTTGGGGGATATTCAAAAGTAGTGTAAAACTATATATATTTGAATTTCTATTTATATTTTTATCTAAAAACATTTAAGTACTATGTATGATAGAAGTACATGCATGTTATTCTTTAAAACACACTTATTGTGTGGTGAATGTACATGTTTTTAAAATATTAAGTTTCTACATTTAAAAATGTTCTGAGGTCATGTCCTAGATGAATATTTCTCAAATTGTGGACCAGAGTCTACTTCATCAGAATCACTGAAACTGAGGTTTTTAATAAGTTTTATTTTATTTAAGTCTATAGCTTTAGAAAATATATTTTTTTAATCTCTTTACTTTTCTCATAGACATAGACTGCTGAATCAGCAGAGGACAGTAGCTTGGACCTGACTAGTGTTCACAAGGTCTGGACTTCTGGCAGACTAAATATACCAACTTGTCTTAACTTTTGTTTCAGCTCCCAATTCCTAAGTTAGAATGACCCCCTGGTTATTTTTTCATGAAACCTGATAGAGGTATGCCAGAGCAAACCTCAGAGCTATCTTCAAGACCTGAAGAAATGATCTATTACCCTTATCTCACCTCCAATTAATCATTTCCTAGAACAACCAGAAGCCCTCAACATATGGTGTCTTGTGATTTTTCCCTATTTAATCTGTAACCTATATGCCATCAGGAGTTAAGCTTTTTATAGCACTAGCTCCCTGCACTCTGTTGTCCAATTATATATTTCAAAAGCTGGTTTACACCTTTTTTTCAATAGGTGAGTGCAGGTGGATGGACTCAAATATTGGGATTGATGACATCACCAAGGACTTTAATTAGCAATACAGATGTTCAGATAGTAAACAATAACTCTGGAAACTTAGACTGTAAATCTGCATTTTTATTAAATCTCTAAGTCATTATTTTATGGTATAAAATTTCAGAATTATTGTCCATATAGTGATGACCAAGAAGAATCTTAAGGTTTACATTTCTAAGTTTAAAACTTTGATTTCTGAAAATGTCCCTCCTTATCATTAAATTTTCAACATGTTAGTTGCTAATATAAATGAAATACCTAACTTGTAAAACCCAAGAAAAGACAAAACATAAAAGCTACATTCATATGAACTCAATTTATACTTTTAGTTTTATTGGTATTTATTGTGTTTCCTAAAGACAAATAGGAATAATCACTATCTAAGCATTAGGGGCAATAGGCTGGCTTGGATGTTAAATATCATTTACTTTATGTTTTTGTATTTGACTTGTGGTCCAAATCTTGCCCTCATATATCTTGTTTAGTCCAACAATATTCTTTCCAAGATAGTATTAAAGAAATTTATAGTAAAGCTGAAATACCCTACATTCTCACCACTTAGATCAGTTTGATAATATTTGGCTTTAATTTTTTCATTGATTATGTATTTACATTTTTTACCAAACCCACTTAAAAAGATTTTCAATTTTCTATTCCAGTTTTTTTTTTTTTTTTAACTAAATAAAACAGAAGCCTATTCTCAGTTTCTCTCTTTCAAAGTTCCCTATTGATCTTCCATTTAGGCTTTACTCTTACTCTTACTACCTCTGTTTTTGTTCAAGATCACCATTGGAATAAAGTATGTAAGAGAACCAAGTTATTATATTCTTCCCATGTATGTGAGGATGCACATTTGCTCAGTTGAAAATGAAGAAACTAATATCATTATATTGCACTTTTAATAGTACACTCATATTAATTAAAATGTATTATGAGCCCTGGCTGGTGGCACAGTGGATAAGGTGCTGGCCTGTGAACCCAAAGGTCACTGGTTTGATTCCCCAGTCAGGGCACATAACCAGGTCTCTAGCCAGGTCACCAGCCAGGTCTATAGCTGGAGGCAGGTGAAAGGCAACCATACATTGATGTTCCTCTCCCTCTCAGCCTTTCTCCCTACCTCTCTCTCTAAAAATAATAAATACAATATTTAAAAAAATGTATTATGTACACACATTAGATAACTAGTCCCTTCATTATATGATCAAGTTGCTTTCATATACATTTGTAGCAATCATCAGGAATGCTTCTTGCTTACTACATAGAATACGTTTCTGTTGGTAGTAGCAAAAACAGCACCAGAATGCTACCAGCAATTGGGCCTTGGTTCAGCAACCTTGGTACTTGAGATCTGGTTAAGAAAGAATTTAGAGCCAATACTCAAACTACAAGATAAAGTTTACTTAGAAAGTCACAGAGGTAGAAGTGAGCCTTTGAAGAAATGAGCTCAGGAAACAAGTTACAGAGGCAAAAGAAGGGCCTTGGGATCTTAGGAAAGAGAGAGGCAAGGAAAATACACCCAGGGATTTGAGGAGAGGGTAAGCAAAGGCTTTGGGGTGCTCCATACAAGAGCCATGCTGGCTCCTCTGTCTTAAAGGTATTTATCTGGAGGTCCCATAGGAGGATCTTAATAGAATATTCATCAGCTTTGCATGTGTGTCCTTTCAGGATGTGTTCTCCACTGATTAGTTAGAGTCATTAATCAATGCTGTTGGTCCTGATGTCAGTCATGACATTCTTGTCCAATTTTGCTTCTTTTCTGGGCCTGGAGCAGAAACATAATTGAGGCAGATGTATCTGATGAAGATGAGAATCTCATTGTCCTGGGGACTTCATGCTTAAGGGTTATCCTCCACCACCCTCCTTGTTTGTCACCTGTATGACATGCCAGAGGACGAAAGGTCATGGGAGGGTTGGAACCCCATGACCAGTGATATACCAGGGGAAGAGAGGTCACCTTGGGGTGAGGTGCTTGTTTTCCAAGTTTTGCTCCTTGCTAGGCATCTGTGGCTTTCTACCCTAGTGAACTTCCATAACTGGCCCATTGTCCTTGTTCTATTCATGTCTGTCTAACTGCATACCACATTTCCAGCCAAATGTAATAGTAAAATATGCCCAAATACATCATTTAAAATCATATTAATATCAATTTATTCTACAGGTTAATTCTATGTCAAAGAAAACTCTGGAGAAATTATTCTCCTGCTGGAAGATCTCAGCTAGGCATTAACTATTTATTTTCTATTCATTTCTAAAATAATTTGTATAGAAAGGTTTTTCTCTCTGTGAATTTATTATTTTTAAAAATTTACCCTCAGAAGCATGCTAAATGAGGCAAAAATAGATTATATTAAATTTTATAATTTTTGCTAAATGATAAATACTAATTAATATTTTAAAATATAAAAAGTTGTCCTTTATTTCCTAACTATTGTGCACAGCAATCTGCAGTTCATACAAATTTAACTTGTAATAATTACTTCTGTAATACATAAATTATATGGTACAGTATAATAAATGATAATAGTACATATTACAAAATGGGCTGACATCTTAACAAAAAAAGTTCTAACACATGGCTATTATACTAGAGGAAAACAGTATTGTGAAGTAACTACACTTGCAATTTGCTTAGGAAATGAATGATAATGCATTAAAGCCTCTGAGTAATTTTCCAGTAAGTGAACTAAAAAAATTACATTCGTGATGTACCACAGGTATTTATGTTATCTGGGGGTGGGAGAGGCAATAGTTAAGGAGAAAAAAATTGGAATAAAGCCTTATATTAATAAGTGCTTACATGTATGCTAGTCATCTTAGAACACTTAAGCATCTGAGGTCTTAAAGACAATTACTTTGTATTTATTATTTGGCTGATTTGTTTGCTAATAAAATGTTATTGCCCAAGGACACTGTTGAATTACCTACATAATAAAGCACTTGAAGATTAGCTAAAGTGATAGAGTCCAATGCAGAAGAATTACTCTAGAGATTATATAGTTACTCCTAGGTGTCCCAGTAGCAAAATAGTTTTAAATTTATATCCCATGAATCCTCACTTTTTTTTCTCACACATCTGAAAGCTTAGCATATCCTGATTACATTGGCTCAATACCTGTTAGGTCAGCCTACTTTCCTTCCTTCCCACTGGCACTGTTCTCTATCTTCTCCAACTATGAGTGAATGGGATCTTACACCCCATTCCTTCCCATTCCTTCATGCCACAAAGGCTATATGGAAATCAACTCCTATCTATCTCTTTATTAAAGTCTTCAGTGATTAATTTATAATTAACAAACCATTTGCAATTTGTAATTAAAAGAAATTCCATATTAGACCAGCTGCCTGCCAAATACTAGGTCAGAGCTCTAACAAATGGCTTCCTTAATAATTAACTATATGCTTTAAAAAATAAGGTGACAGTAATTTATTTCTCTCTATAGAACATAACTAATATAAGATGGAATCATCTGGCACAGAACCAAGAAAGATAACAAGAAGGGCAAGATCCTGTGCACAGGCTGATTTCATTTGATGTGGTGTTTCCCAAAAGAAATTGAGATTTGAATGTCTAGAAACGGTGGTTCTATATTCCTTCATGGTAGTAACAGTTGGCTAGAATTGAATATCAGTTTCCCTCTCAACAATTTACCTTAGACACTGTAATGTTCTTCTTTAGTATACTTAGCCTATTTTGCTCATTTACACTATGGGTTAGAATCAGGGAGATTTGTGTTTGGGACCCTAGATTATTGACTGGTATTCCAACCTTGCCATTATTGCATTTGTAATCTTAGCAGCAGCAGAAGCAACAGAAAAAGCATTGTCATTTTTACTTAGTGGCAAATGTTTATCATTGTGGGGCACATAAAGATTTATTTCCAACATGCCTATAATTAGCCACCTAGAGAAAGAGCTTTGATGTATCAAATGTGGAAGACAGAAATTTTGAGTTCACAGAGGCTGTTCATAAACTATACAAATTATAATGCTAATAATATGCATGTCACATGACTGTTATGAGGATGAAACAATAAAATAACATGAAAATTCCTAGTGGCCTGTCCAGCACTTACTAGGAGCTGAATTTGATTGGTTTCTTACTATGTGACAAATGCAGAAAAAAAGGTGATTAGAACCACAGTGAGAATCTACTGAAAGCATGACCCTTCAACTTAAGAAAAATAAAATTATTCTTTTTGCATACAGATTGTATCATCTAATTTTATATTCTTGGTCCACTCACAAGCCACTGAAGTGGGCCTCAGGATGATATTTAATGTACAAAATAGAAAGTAGGGATTTTTAATTTGTGTGAATTTCTAACCACTAGGTAGCATATGATTGTTGCAAGAGACACAGTTTTGCCTCAAGCAAAATTAACTGTGAGTTTGTAGATGGTTTACAGGAGTGTTCTCAAATATTTTATGAAAATTATAAAACAAATTATTCTGGTTTCCAATACATAACTCTGTTAGGGACATGCTCAGTTCTGCAAAAACAATTCTATGATTAATCTTATCAATATTTTTCTCAAGAACCATATTATTGTCCTCTCACTATTTTAAAAAAACAAAGTTTCTTCCAAATATGATTGTGATACAATTCTTCAATAGCTTAAAGGGTATGCATGTAAACATAATATGAGTAGATTATTAATGAATCTCATGTAACAAATTAGGTAAGTAGTAAACAAAATTGACTTTGTAATTAAGATCTTAAGCAGAGTCCTGAAACAAATACCTATGGTTTGTACACTCAATAGGATGAGGAAATCCATTGACAAGTTGTAAGTACATTCCAGTTTCCTCAGTATTTCACTCAGTTCAGTTCTTCTTGCTCATGTATACATGTCTCTCTTGATTGTAAAAGTACAATATAAAAGAAAATGAATAGCCCTGGATGATGGCACAATGGATAAGATGCCAGCCTGTGAACCCAAAGGTCATTGGTTTGATTCCCAGCCAGGGCACATAACCAGATTGCAAGCCAGGTTTCCAGCCAGGTCTGTAGCTGGAGGCAGGTGAAAGGCAACCGTACATTGATGTCTCTCTCCCTTTCACCCTCTCTCCCTTCCCCTCTCTCTAAAAATAATATATAATATCTTTTTTAAAAAAATTTAAATAAATTAAGAAAAAATAAAATGAAGTTATATAGAAGGACAAGAGGAAATGGCAACTAATACTTTCTGAACCTCTGTTATATATTGGGCTCTGTATTAGTTCATTTAATCTTCATAATAGCCCTGTAGAGTAGTTATTATTGTGTATATTTTATACATAGGAGCTAAAGTCACACAGGTAGGCAGGAGCAATATAATTATAAATAAACAAACCTAGTGGAATAAGGGTAATAATCAGATGTTAGTGATGACAGTGTCATGATGTTGTTATTGATTGGCTTTAAGAGGTATCAATTGTAATACAACAACAAAAAAAATTAAAAAATAATAAAATAAATAAAATAAAAGGTATCAATTGTCCATATAGGGACAATAGTTTTGGATTCTCGGCAGTCAAGTAATTACCTAGCCGCTGACTGTAAGCTGAGACAAAGTCAAAAAAGCAAATGGATAAAATTAATAACAGAAGTACAAATATCTGAGCAATTCACCACAGCATCTTTTAACATGCCATAGTGGCAGCTTCATAATATTCTCCAGGAACCAAGCATAAAATTATTCATGTGTATCCAACACTAATCACAATATTTCAGAGAAAAAAATCCTAGGATCCTTGATTCCTAGAATTCAAAAAACATATTGCACCATAAAACTGCCCTTGAAATCTCAAAAAGAAAAATATTAATTGAAAGCCAGATCAGATAAGTCATCTGGTTTTATGCTCAGTTGAATGGTACCAGTTGCTTTGTTGGTTAGCTAAATCTTAATATATCATCTAACTTTAGTCCATGTAATTTTCCATCCTTTGCTTTTGTTCCCTCTGCCACTTTGTCCTTCTCATTTTTTTGTGTTTGATTATCATAATATGAACATACCACAGAGCTTTGCTATTTCTTTTGTTTTATTTTATTTTTAAGATTTTATTAGTTATTTTCAGAGAGAAGGGCAGGGAGGCAGAAAAGGAGAGAAGCATCAATGTATAGTTATCTTTCATCTGCCTCCAGCTAAGGACCTAGATGGAGATCTGGCTTACAACCTGGTTATGTGCCCTGGCTGGTAATTGAAGAAGCCATCTTGGGTTTGCAGGATGGGGCCAATCCACTGAACCACCAGCCAGGGCTTATTTCTTAAAAGTTTAATTGTAAAATATAAAGTCATTGCTGAATGTCAGATTCAGGCTGCTGTCTGCGTTTATAAAATACTAGGCTGATTTTCATATGAAGCCATGAAGATTGACAGAATTAGACTGCACAATGAAATGTACTAGCAGGCTATTTGTGCTTGGAAGGCAACCGACACATTTTATAGCTCAAGATCCAGAAATAAATGCCATTCAGTGACTGTTTGTAGAGTCAGGTCATTAAGTGCAATGATTTGTATTTCCTTAAGAGATCTCGTAAACTACAGAGCCTGGTATTTGCAGCAGGTTGGCAGAAGTTTTGTTTTGTTTTAATCCTGCAGTTCATTGGCCAAAATAGTTTGTGCAGGCCCCAGTACTTCCCATCAGGAATAAAAAAAAAAAAAAAAGAGGTGGGGCCTTAGGACTTCACAGACTCTCTGGGACGTGCCACATATGTAGAGCACTTTGTTAAAGCTCTTCTCCATGAATGAAGTTGATCACTTTGCTTCTCTACTTGTAGCTCTGGAACCCTGGGCCAAAATATGTATATAGTTATCTTTAATAGTTCTTAAGAATGTTCTTTAAAGTAAAACTTTATAAAGATAACAAAAACAGATATAATGGTCACCATTTCAAAGTAATTATACTGTTTTATCAAAGATTTCCCTTAGGCAAGCAAATATACTTGTGAGAAAATACAATTACAAAAATTATGTTCAGTGGGATAACCTCCACCTAAAAATTGGTTAAAAACCCATCTCCAGTTAAATATGGGTCCCATTTTCTAGCACTTTGTAATCTGTTTTCATCCCACTGTGGGTACCCTGTATTTATATAATTCTTTAGCTTGTGAATGTTCTCTCATAGTTACAGGCCTTATTGTTATATTTGCTTATATGACTACTCAGTTCACTTTAAAATTTTCTTAATAAATTTATATAGAAATATTTTTTCCATTTTTTTTTCTGAAAAAATGCTAGATACCTGCTTTGCATGTTACCTAAGAAATGGTTTCCTTTTCAGTGTGTACCTTTCTGAATACTCTGTAGCCTGATATTTAAATAATTTTGGTGTTTTCTAATAAACTGTAGGGGAGTCAAGAAAATTGAAAACTTTCTGATGGAAATAAGGCATTTTTCACTAACGATGAGTTTCTCACATTAGATAGAAACTCATGCCATAAAGTATCATTACCTCTTTTCCTCCTTTCTTCCTCCATCTCATAATATTAAGGTTCAGAGTGAGGGACATTTCTAATTTAAACTTGTCACATACACCTTGAGCCCAAATTCATAGGTGCATGGTGCCACAGCTATAGCAGAAATTGAATTACAGTGCTACTTTAAATGTGAAGATATTTACAAAGGTACAATTTAAAATGCAGTCAGCCCTTTGAATAACTATTCTATATCAGACACTGTGCTAGGCTCTAAGGTTATATGTGTGTGTGTGTGTGTGTGTGTGTGTGTGTGTGTGTGTGTACAAGGGGAAAAGAAAGAGAGTACAATGTCAAATGTTAAAGTATAGACGTAGAATAAGTATTTTGATAATTTGAAACAATATTCTTTCATTGGATATGCAACAGAATGTTGAACAGAAAAGAACATATTTATAAATAAATGACTAAGAAAAAAATAAAGATAAAATAAGATAAAGATAAAAAAGATAAAGATAAAATTTTATGTTGAGAAGTATATTTTATCAAACTGAAGCTATTGAATAAATGAATATGCTCAAATCTTGACCTACTATTCACTCTATAAAAGAAAATAGTAAAGAAAAACAAAGAAAATGAAAAAGTACAAGACCTATAGCTTCCCCAAATTTAAGTACACCGAAGACTGTAAAACAACTATACATTTGGTGTGACATTGACAATTTGGTAACAGAAATGCAAAACTCTAATTTAAGTAACAAAAATAGTAAAAATAATTAATTGACATTTTCACTTTTACTTGGGTATTTCAATTTTAAGGGCCCTTAGTGGAATATATAGTAATAAGCATTTACTGATCAACTGCATGTTATAAAACAGATGTATGTGCAAATAAAACAGGGCCTTTAAGTGAGTGTTGGGTGTTTTTTTCTTGATAGAACCAATATCCTTTATGGTGACTGTGGGAATTTTTCCTGTTCAGTCTCACTTAAATATGGGCTAAACACAGTGAAGGCTGTATCTCAGTGTGCTTTCACTGTATCTCACTTTGTGTGGTACAATATTGACACTTTCCCCTACAAGCTACTTCCTTGCCCCTTGCCTTATCTTGTGCCTAAAATCCTTGCAAATCTTTGTATCTCTCTAACATTTTTCCTTTGTTTCTCTGCCCTCCTTCACTACCCACCCCACCCACCCTGTTTTATTCAACAGTTTCTCTGAGTCCATCATCGCTTCAGCAAACCATATTCTGATGCTGATTCTTCCAAATTGGCTTTGGAAATCTCAATTGATGCATTTGGGGTTTTAAAAAATGTACTTGCCTATCCTCGTGGCACTCAAATAGCATCTCATGTGAGCAAATCATACATAGTTTATCTAAAAGCCCCTCAGGTCCCTTGTGGCAACAACCAAGCACAAGCTGCTAAATCATTGTGTGCCTCTGTTGTTTATTACAAATCATAAAATCAAATACAGCATCATACACACCAAAGAATGCCCCAAAAGCATTTATGCTGATTAACCCCAGCTATTAACATAAGCATCACTGGCTCTGGCAGTTGTACTGAAAGCTAGATTGGACTAGGAATAAGAGTATCATAGAACTGAAGAAGAGCTCAAACCTCTAATGGCTTTACTGAGATATAATTGTAGCAGGTACACATGTTTAAATATTGTTTAACATTTTCATAGTACAATCACATTTGTTCTTTTAAGGGCCTATAAAAATGAATAAAATGGAGATACCAGGAATTGAAATAGTCCCAAAAATTACAATTGTCTATAAGGGCTAAACAAAGAAATGACATTGATTTTGTTTTGTTTTAATCCTGCAGTTCATTGGCCAAAATAGTTTGTGCAGGCCCCAGTACTTCCCATCAGGAATTTAAAAAAAAAAAAAAAAAAAAGGTGGGGCCTTAGGACTTCACAGACTCTCTGGGATGTGCCACATATGTAGAGCACTTTGTTAAAGCTCTTCTCCATGAATGAGGTTGCTCACTTTGCTTCTCTACTTGTAGCTCTGGAACTCTGGGCCAAAATGTGTATATAGTTATCTTTAATAGTTCTTAAGAATGTTCTTTAAAGTAAAACTTTATAAAGATAACAAAAACAGAGTTTCAGGACTCCTTGAGATTATAATTTTGAATTGAAAGTAGGATGATTTTTTCAAAATAACAATTTACACCCTGGCTGGTGGTACAGTGGATATGGTGCCGGCCTGCAAACCCAAAGGTCGCTGGTTTGATTCCCAGCCAGGGCACATAACCAGGTGGCAAGCCAGGTCTCCAGCCAGGTCCGTGGGTAGAGGCAGGTGAAAGGCAACCACACATTGATGTCTCTCTTCCTCTCTCCTTTCCCCTCTCTCTAAAATAATAGCTAAAATATTTCTATAAAAAATAACAATTTAAGAAAGGAAATCTCAGAAAAGTGGTACAGGTGGCTATTATTAAACAAGTGAAAAAAGCAACAGAAATTTAAGCTTTTCCACCCTACCTATTCTTTAATGAAAGATGAAAGTCAAACTGCATATTGTCTGCCTAGAATATAACAGGAAAATATGGCAACAGTTGAGCAGAGGGCTTCATGGGTGTCAATTGCTCTACATCTAGTTAACAATCAGATATCCCAACAGCTATAACCAGAGGTGATGTAGGTCTAAGAGAAGAGGTAAGAAAACATGTTCAGTAGGTAAAGTGGCATCAGGGTCTAAGATCAGTGTTCTGGAATCAATAGCAATCAATCCTGAAACAAATGAGAAGCTTGTCATGTATAACTCAATTGGCAAGATGTCACATATTGTATAATTGAGTTCCTAATGTCATAGCAGAAGCCTCCACCTATCTCTTTTTATAAAACATAGAGTCTAAGTTGTGAAAGAAAGTATGAGAAGCAAGGATCAGGTATGCCAGCAGGGCCATGGAAACAAATGGTTTCATGAAAGAGGGGTCAGAAGGGATTTGTGCATAGTTTTCAGGAAACTGAAGAGTTCTATAGCCAGATCCCACTTAAACAGAAAACACTCATCCAGATACACTGCAGAATCTATAACTTAGGAGTATTTAAGATCTCACACCTAAAAATACTATTAAGCGCTCCAACATTCTGAAAAGTTGACCTTTCTAAATTCTATCTCCAGAAAGAAAATGATATTATTTTCAATCTTAGTCTTTAACATGCTGTGCTGAGAAAAATGACTAAGATTTAAATCTCAAGTTTCTTTTCCTACTCTTAAAGTAGTAACAGGAATTCAGTATAGATCCCAATGTTGACATGCAGGTTATAAAACTTGGTTGACACTGTCAGGAGCATGAGCCAAGATCATAGTTTTGTTCATGTGTGTTTTCCTTTAAGAGACATCAAAGTTTCTATAGCTTTTATCTTGCCTTTTTTCTTTCTTTTCTTTCCTTTTTCCCTTTACTTCTTCCCTCTCTCTCTTCCTCTACCCCTCCCTCCTTTTATTTCTCCCTCCCTCCCAACCTCCATTTCTTCCCTTCTTTCTTCCCTTTTCTTTCAAACCATAACCCATGGCAAACTAGTTTTTCAAGTTTCTCCATGATAATCCTTGGTAGAATGTGAAATGTTTCAAGGAACATGAGAACATTCATCCAATGCATTTATATTTACCACCCATTTGTATTAAATCCCAGGAAATACAGAAGGAAGGGCTGCCATCCTGATAGGCCCAGCAGAAAGAGCAAGGCGCCAAAGAGGATCATTCTCCATCTGCAAAAGCTAATAAAATTTCTTGCTAGGATTTGGACTTGCTCAGACCTGTGACCATTTTCTTCATTCTGATTGTTTCTTTAAAAATGGGAATGCCAATGCTTTGCTTATTCTGTCAGTATATATTTGGGGAGTACATCATTTATTCCTAAGTACTTTATTTGTCTTGTTGCTATGGTAAGTGAGATTTGTTTTCTAGCTTTTATTTCTGCTGTTTCATTATTGCTTTTGATTTCTGAATATTGACTTTATATCCAGCTATTTTGCAAAATTTGCTTATTAGGTCAAGTAGGCTTTTGGTGAAGTCTATCTGGTTTTGTATGTACACTATCTAGACATCTGCAAATAATGACAGTTTGACTTCCTCCTTTCAAATTTGGATATCTTTGATTCCTTTTTCTTCTCTGATAGCTATGGCTAGCACTTCCAAAATGCTGCGGAACAGAAGTGGAGAAAGTGGACAACCTTATCTTGTTCCTGGTCCTAGAGGGAAAGTTTTAGTTTGTGCCCATTGAGTATGATGTTGGCTAAAGGGTTCCCATATATGGCCTTTATTATGTTGAGGTATGCTTCCTTTATTTCCGTTTTGCTGAGCATTTTTATCATAAATGGTTGCTGTGCTATATCAAATGTATTTTTGGCATCTATTGATATGATCGTATGGTTTTTCATCTTTCATTTTGTTTATGCGGTGTATTATATTTATTGATTTGTGAACGTTGTATCATCCTTGCATCCCTGGGATGAAACCTACTTGATCATGGTGTATGATATTTTTAATGTATTACTGGATCTTGTTGGCCAATATTTTATTGAGAATTTTACCATCTATGTTCAACAGAGATATTGGCCTATAGTTTTCTTTCTTAGTTGTGTCTTGACCTGGTTTTGGGATTAGAATATTATTGGCCTCATAGAAAGAGTTTGGAAGTCTTCCCTCTTCTTGGATTTTTTGGAGTAGGTTTAGAAGGATAGGAGTTAGTCCTTCTTTAAATGCTTGGTAAAATTCCCATGTGTAGCCATCTGGTCCAGCACTCTTGTGCTTTGGGAGATTTTTGATTACTTCTTCAATATCAGTAGTTGTTATAGACCTATTCAAGCTTTTGCTTCTTTTGGATTCAGTTTTGGTAGATTATATATTTCCAGAAATGTGTCCATTTCACCCAGATTGTCATATTGTTTTGTCATATAGTTGTTTGTAGTAATTTCTTACAATCCTTTATATTGTTGAAGTATCAGTTGTGATTTCTCCTCTGTCATTTCTGATTTTATTTATTTGGGTCCTCTCTCTCTTTTTCCTGATGAGTCTGGTTAAAGGCTTGCCAATTTTGTTCATTTTTTTTTCCAAAGAACCAGCTCCTGAATTTATTGAGTCTTCAAATTATAGTTTTAGTCTCTAAGTTATTTAATTCTGCTCTGATCTTGATAATTTCCTACCTTTTACTTACTCTGGGCTTTGTTGTTGCTCCTCTAGTTCTTGCAGCTTTATGGTTAGATTGTTTGTATAAGCTTCTACTATCCTTTTTAGGTAGGCCTGTATTGCTATGAATTTCCCTCTGAGGACTGCCTCTGCTGTATCCCATTGGTTTTGGACTGCTGTGTATTCATTGTTATTTGTTTCCAGAAACTTTTTGATTTCATATTTGATCTGATTGTTTACCCATTCCTTACTTAAAAGCATGTTATTCAGTCTCCATAAGTTAGAGTGTTCTTGCTTTTATCCCTTGATGTTGGTTTCTAGTTTCAAGCCATTGTGATCTGAGAAGATGCTTGGTATCATTTCAATTTTCCTATATTTGTGGAGGCTTGACTTGTGACCTAGCATGTGGTCTATCCCTGAGAATGTTCCATGTACGTTTTTTAAAAAATGTGTATTTTGCTTCTTTGGGGTGAAAGGTTCTCTTTATATCAGTTAGGTCCATTTCCTCTAGAGTGTTGTTCAATGTCACAATACCCTTGGTGTTTTTTGTTTGTTTGTTTGTTTGGAAGATCTTTCCATTGCTGAAAATGGGGTATTAAAATTCCCTACCATTAGTGTGTTCCTGTCCATATCCTTCTTGAGGTCCTCCAAGATTTTCCTTATGTATTTGGGAGCTCCTACATTGGGTGTATATATATTTACCAGAATTATATCTTTTTGATGAATTGGTCCCTTAAGTATTATGAAATATCCTTCTTTTTCTCTTTTTATGGCCTTCATCATAAATCTATTTTATGTGAAATAAGTATTGCTATTTCAGCCTTTTTTTCATGTCCATTTGCTTGATATATATTTGTGCATCCCTTCACTTTCAATCTGTGTCGATCTTTTGTTCTAAGTTGGGTCTCTTGAAGACAGCGTATATGTGGGTCATGTTTTCTTATACATTCAGCTACGCTGTGTCTTTTCGTTGGCACATTTAATCCATTTACATTTAAGGTTATTATTGACAGATACTTATTTATTCCCATTTTTCCCCTTTGTACCTGTGTTCCTCTTTGGCTTTCTCTATTTCTTCACCTTTTTAAAGCAGACCCTTTAGCATTTCTTGCAATGCTGGTTTGGTGGAGGTGTATTCTTTTAGTTTTCTTTTGTCTGGGAAACTCCTTATTTCTCTTCCCATTTTGAATGAGAGCCTTGCTGGGTAGAGTATTCTTGGTTGCAGGCCTTTGTTTCCCATTACTTGAAATATTTTTTGCCATTCCCTTGTGGCTTGTATTGTTTCTGTTGAATAATCATTTGATAACCTTATTGGAGCCCCCTTATATGTTACTTGCTGTTTCTCTCTTGATGCTTTTATGATTCTCTTTATCTTTGAAATTTGCCATTTCAATTATGGTGTGTCTTAGAGTGGTTCTGTTTGGATTCACCCTCATGGGACCCTCCATGCCTCCTAAATTTGAGTAACATTTTTCACTCATTATGTTAGGGAAGTTTTCTGTCATTACCTTCTGGAACAGGTTTTCCATTCCTTGTTTCTCTTCTCCTTCTGGTATCCCTATGATATGGATATTATTGTGTTTCATGTTGTCCTGCAGCCCTCTTAAAACCTCTTCATTCTTGTTCAGCCTTTTATTATTCTGTTGCACTGTCTTGGGATATTTTTCTATGTTGTCCTCCAGCTTGCTGATCTGATTCTCTGCTTTCTATAGCCTGCTCTTGATTCCTTCTACTGTATTCTTCAATTCAGAAATTATATTCATTTCTTCCTGGCTCTTACTGATAGTTTCTATGTCCTTTTTAATGCTGGTGTAGTTCTCAATAAGTTCCTTGTAACTTTCCTGGAGTTTGTCATAGTTCACCTAGAGTTGTTTGTAGTTTTCTTTGAGCCGGCTGAGCTCATTAAGCTTCTCTGTCATCATCATTTTGAATTCCATATCTGATAATTTGTTTGCCTCTGTTTCATTTAGTGATCTTTCTGGGGATTTCTCCTTTCCTTATGATGATGGACTGTTGCTTTTTCTCCCCATTTTTAGGCTTCGTTGTAATCCAATCAGACTCTGATCAGCTGCCAGGCTAAGGATCTGCTAGGCTAGAAGGATTGATTTAGTTGTAATCCTATCGATCTGTGATCCACTGCCATCTCAGATGCAGCTTGCGGGGACAGATCGATTCAGTTGTAAATCAATGAACCAGCTACCAAACTCAGGCCCTGCTGGGCTAGACAGAGAAGGTTCAGTTGTAATCTAATAGATTAGCTATCAGCTCAGGTACTGCTTGGTGGGACAGATTCAGATGTAAATCAGTGAATCTGTGATTAGCCGCCAGGCTCACATGGTGCAGAGCTGGACTGAAAGATTCTATTGCAATCCAATGAATCTGTGACCAGCTGCTAGGCTAAGGGGCCACTGGGCTAGACTGAAAGATTCAATTGTAATCCAATAAATTTGTGATCAGCTGCCAGGCCCAGGGGCCACTGGGTGGGAGAAACGAACTCATTTGTGAATCAATGAACCCATGATCAGCCACCAGGCTCTCATGCCACCGTTTGGGGCTGATTGACTGACCCAGTTGTAAGTCAGAGACTTTGTACTCAGCTGCCAGTCTCTGGTCTACTGGGTGAGAAAAATCTTTTCAGGTGCCAACTATTGTATCTATACTCAGGCACGGCAGGGGAGGAGAGGTTTATTTTGAGGTAAATCCAAGAATTGCGGTCAGGCGCCAGGCTCAGGCACTGCTGGGCCGGGCTATGAGGACCCCTCATATGGAAGCCACTTGGCACAGTGCAGTCTGCCCCCGAGGTGTGGGCAATGAGTCAGCACCAGGACTCCCACAGCCACCTCCCCACTTCTCTCCTCCAAGCCACTGTTACAAACTCTCCCTAAGAGTCTCCAGTCCACTCTGTTCTTCCTCCACTGGAGCCCAGGGTAGGTGGGTGCCAATGTATTTTCATTGTGGTCACCTTAGTAGTTCTCTGTCTCCAGCATTCTCTCAAGCCAGCAAACTCCACAACTTTCCACTCTTCTCAGCTGGATGCTGCTCTACTCTCCACCATGTTCCTCTAGGCTGGGACACCCAGCTGGGGGACCAGAAACCCCCTTCTCAGGTGGAGCCCCCAGCTCTGTCCCTTAGGCTGCTGCCTCTGGTCCCTGCCAGTCCTCTCTCCTTTCCGCGATTCCTACCAGTCACGTTGTGATGAAGCATCCTCTTCTGTTCTGTCTGTGGTTATAGGACTTCTTTCCAGCTGGTGTTCTGTTAGTAATTCCAGCTTTTTCTCCAAAAAAGTAATTTTAGATGCAACCTGCAAGGAGATTAGTATAGCTCCACTTACTCCACCATTTTGCCGGAACCAGTAAAATATTAAAAAACAAAAACAAAAACCAAAGAGAACTGTATGCATTTTGAAGTATGTATTGTTTATTTTTAAGAAATAAATTTGGACTGTCTACATCACATAATTTTAAGTATATGTCACCTATTCACCTATTGTGCACTTAATATGGTCCTGTAAGTTTTTATAAAAAGCATTACTCTTTCATACCATCAGTTTTAAAAGGTATTTGTTTTTTTTTATTAGATTTTTATTAGATTTATTATTATTTAATAATAAATGTGGTTTAAAAATTAAACGATATTGAAAAGTTTGTAATAAAATGATGCCATCCATATTCTACCCTTAATTCTACTCTCCAAAGGTAATAATTTTAACAGCATTGTCTATTTAAGTACTTAATTATCTAATTCTAAGTAAAATATTTACACTCTAGATAATTTATGAATTGTATATATGTTGAGTTGATCTTAATTAATTAAGGACAGAATTTATCCACCTATCCTTATCTTTCTAATATAGTTACAGGAGAGTGTAGGGGAAGCAGAAATGCTAATCTACCCTTAAGGTTTTCTTGTCTAGTCTAATAATCAAAGACATGAGACAGATTAACAGAAAATTTAATACGTGTATGCATGGGAACCTCACATACATGATGGGTTTAAAAAAAGAAGAGGAGAGTGTGATATATTTGACATTCTGAGTTAAGGATGAGGTAAGATACCCTGGGGTCTTCAAAGGGTCATTGCAAGATAGTAAGAGGAGAGATGTTTAGTAATTAGAAGTTTGCCTTGATAGTTGAGGAGAGGTGCCAGAATTTTCTCTTGAGCCTGCTAGGTGTTGGCTGATATAATTGAAGCATATCTTGGAATGGCTTATTCTGAACTCAAATGACTTTCAATTTTATAAAATATCAGTTGTTTATTATCATGCACTATATAGTGCACTATATCAAGCACTATATAGTGCTTATATATTACAACAATATATAATACAACAATCAGTTGTATTATAAACAACTGATATTTTATGAAATACATATATAAATAAAATATACCCCTATAAATAGCATATAATATATAGATTCCTTTTAGTAGTATATTTATTTCTGGTAGTATTTTTTTATTTGCTAGGTTTCAATAAATGTTCCTATTTTATTCCTAACTGCCATATCAATAATAGCTTCAAAATGTCCTCTAATAATAAAAAATATATTAATTACTTTTATGGAACCCTTCCCAAAACCCACTATCTACCTGTTCTAATTCAGCCTGATGATTATGAATTTTGTTCAACTGGCATATGTGTTTTTATTCACCACATTCCTGCTTTAGAGCTATTGTTTATTGAATCATGTATTTTGATTTAAAACCTCATTTTGCAAAACATTCTTCACTAGTTTTCTGAGAAAAGTTCATTTTCCGAGTACCTTGAGGCCTGAGAATTAAATATTTGCCTCACACTTGAATGATATTTTGTCTATGTTTTCTCTTAAGGCTCTGAGGGCATTTCACCCTGGTTTTTTAGCTTTTGGTATTGCTGTGGGGAAATTTAATTCCATCCTTCTTCCTAATCTGTAAGTGACCTGTGAAATGGTGGTCATGTTTTGCTTTAATCTAAAATCCTATAGGGTTATATCTTAATATATGGTTCTCTGAAATATTTTTGTGTGACTCTACTTATGTATATCTACTGTCCTAGGCATTGGAAAGGCATTTTCAATATACTATTTTATGTAATTCAGTTATCAACATTTTCTTATGCTACTTTTCTTTTTTACTTTCTCAATTTCCCATGCAGGACATTTTCAGCATGACTGTAGAAAGTAAGTACAAGTAAGGAATCCATGTGGTAGTTCTTAAAGCTGTTGAGATAAGAGGGAGCATATATCTCTTCTGTTTATATTTCACTAGCCAAAACAAATCACATAAACAAGGTTTATGTCAATGGAATGAAATGAATTATCCTCCCAGGAATGGGTCCTAAAGCAAGGGCTAGTGAATATTTTGTCACTAATGAGCACTACACTTGATATTTAAGAGTGACTTAGCACATTCATGGTGACTGATAAGTGAACTTCCCTGTCTAGTAAATTGACTGGGGAAATGAGGACACTTATCAGGGTGGCCCCCATAAGTTAGTATGTAGTAGTATTTTGCCTGTGGTTATCCAGTTCCTTTAGAAAAAAAATCAGTATTCTGATTGGGAGCATTTTGCCTGGCTATCGCTATTCTATGAGCAGAGAAGACTATCAATGCATGCATTCAATAAAATCTGCATTTACAGTCACATATCTTATCTCTGTTTCTCAGAACACTTTAGTCTATGATTACCAGTTCTGTCCAGTTGTTCCCCCAGAATGTAAAGCTTTGTTCTCCTACCTTGGGGTATTCATCTGGCCAGGTGGGATTATGGAGTCATCATATATACACTTAAAAAATATAATACTGTGGAAGAGGGTGGAATGGGGGATAAAATAGGGAAAAATGAAACAATTGTACTACAACAACAATACATAATAATAATGACAGTAGTAGTAGTAATAATAATAATAATACCTTTTGTACTCACTCCTTTCACTAAGGCATGAATGGAGAGCTCCAGACCTTGAGCCTTCTAAAAGTCTCTTGCCATACAATGGCTTGCTTCATTTTCAGTATTCTTCTATTTATGCACCTGAAGTTTAGGCTGAATCAATCATTGCTCATCCATTTGCTTTGCATTTCAACTGCTACTGTTTTCTCTCTTATAATCTTTGAGTTTATACCACTTTAGACTTTTTAGTATAATTTTAGTGGCCATTTGGGAGGAAGCAGAGACAAACATAAATGTCTAGAAGTCAAAATGTCTAGAAGACAAACATAAATGTCTAGAAGTCAAACAAAGTACATAACATTGAAAAATTTGAGGTAGTCTGGAAGAAAGGTAATAAAATAAACCAGTAAGATAGTGTTCAAATACACCCTGAGACTTAAATTAAACTTGAAATAATGACAAAGAACAAGAAAAAAAAATGTATATAGCTTGGGGAAATAAGAGCAAAATTCCATAATATAATGAAACAGACATAACTGATAAGAAAAAAAAAAAAACCCCAACAAGCTATAATTAATATGGAAGATGAGAAATGTGGTTAAATAAGTAAAATAATATCTTAATAATAATCTTAATGAGCTCTTATAAGTTTGTATTTTTACACAAGATAAAACTACTTGAAAAAATTTTATAATATGATCTAGACCTGAGGGTGAAAAACAAGTTTTGTTCATTTTTTAATTTCTATTTCCTAGCAGATTGCCTGAAACATAATTCAATTGCAGTTGCTTGAAGACCTTAAAGCCTTCTTGATTTAATATAATTGAGGGTCATAATACCAATTTAGTAATTTTAATTCAGAAAATTTGTGAAACAGAAATCTGGCATCTGCAGAGTTATTTAGGCAGTTTATTAAAACACCACACAGACTATATTTGGAAAAGGACTCCATGCCCAGAGAAATATGACACTGTTTACATAAATCTTTTATTTGCAAAACATTTTATCTTGCTTCTGCAATTGCTCAGAACTAGGCTTTGTTTAGTAATTATAGCTAGAATTTGAGATAGGATCACTTATCTTACATTACGTATGAAAATGTTATGAAACTGAACTAAAAGAACTCTAATTGATGTATAATATTATGGACACATGCATTAACTCAATAATATACATATTGAGTACCTATGCTCCAGCACTCTTCTGTGTTTTAAATGTACAACAGTGACCAAAATAGGGAGGGATCCCTTTAGAAGGATTCTTTTAATTCCTCAAAAATATAAAATATGCTACATTAAATTATAAGAAGACTAATTTGACAAAAGTAGGATGTGGGTAGAGATGAGAAATAGGTGAAATATAGAATATATGACAGATAAAGGTGGTGTAAAAAACTTAAGAGGCCATTAACAGAACTTTTGCCTTAATTCAATGAAGACTTAGAGTAGAAAATAGTAGTTCAAGAATTCCTTTTATCTGAGTTCAATTCAAATTGTAATAGAGATTAGGCTTTTAAATCTTGAGTAAATTAAAGTAGTTTGGCCATTATATGCTTGTTTGAAGATGAGATTTTATTATTTTCATTACATTTGTATTCTGTGTATGATTAATTGCACTCATGGTGTCAAATTTTTAACTCTGTTCATGTTCGAGTCTTTTGCCATGTAAATTATCAGGGCTTACCAATCTATTGCTGTGTATTACTAGGTGTTTCCTTTTGGCCAATTGAGGCAAGCTTGATGTGCTTGCATTATGTTTTAAAAGATTTTGGAGGAGGAAAGATGGGACAGAGTAGAGAGCAGTGCTGATGGCATTCTTGTGTGCGAGAGCAGCTGGAGGATAGAATAGGGAGCATGAGATGTCTGCAGGTCCCTAAAAATTGGAGTGACAAGCATCTGGACTCAGGGGAGCACAGCCCAGAGGCAGCAGAGACCTACAGGATGAGATGGTAAGGAAAATTTAACCTCCCTCCCCCTCCCCACAAGCTTACCCTGCTAGAAGAAACAGGGTTGTGGTTGCATACTTCAGCCAGGCATAGCAGGAATACTTGAATAACAAGAGACAACTGTGGGCAGTGAATAGAGGTAAGTAGCCAAGTTCCTCCCCCACTCCCGAGTAGGAACTGCAGAACCAGGAGGTCAGGAGTAAGGACCAGTTGTTTGTGTGACCTTACCCAGAGTATATGGAAAACTATAAAAGCTGACTGCATCCCTTGGTTGGGGCTGTTCTCCGGAATCCCTGCATGGACTGAAGGTGGGCAGCCACTGACCAGCTAATAAAGGCTCCTTAAATTCTGATTGTCTCCGAACATCATTCTCTTGCTGCACCGTAACACAGGAGAGCAGGTGAGACAGTTCTAAACTGGCTGGCAGGCTGAGGTTGGCTCTGGGCAGTGGTGGCTCTACCCAGAGAGGCCTCTCTAACTGAAGACAGCTCCAGGCTCCCTGATGACTAGAAATCTAAACAGTGAAGTGTGGACAGTGAGTCCAAATGCTGGAGGGATTTGAACTCCTGCAGGGGAGGGACACTGTGAGAGCCTCACTCAGGAGACTGAGAGAGAGGAAGCTCCTCACTGACCCAAAGGCAGGGGAGAAGAGACCTGCAGGGAGCAGGAGCTAGGGAGTGGGGAAGTGCACTGGCTGGAGTGGCAAGAGGGCTGAAAAAGGTGTCACTGTGCCACTGGGGAAAGGGTGGCTTGGAGCCCCTGCAAGGGGGGAGGCCCAACCCCGCGCACCTGAACCAACAGCAGGCCCCCACAAAGACTTGAAGTCCTGCTGCTGTGCCACCAGGGAGAGGGCAGCTCGGAGCCCGAGTGACAGGGAGGGCCCAGCCTCTTGCACCCCCACCTGCAACAGACCCACAAAGACTTGTAGTCCGAACACTGCACCACCAGGAAGAGGGCTGCTCGGAGCCCTGGCAAGGGGGTGGACCCAGCCCTGCGCACTCCTACCGGAGCAGGCTCCCACAAAGACCTGAAGTCCTCCCACTGCGCCACGGGGTAGAGGGTGGCTTGGAGCCCCAGATAGGGGGAAGGCCCAGCCCCTGTGCAACCCACTAGTGCTCGCTCCCATGGGAACTACACACTGCAAGCCAGGAACTTGCAGCTGGTGCAACTGGCATGCCCATTGCAGGCAACAAAGGCCATCTTGAGAAGTTGGAGGGGGAGGACTAGCATTAGCTGGCAGGCTACTGCACTGTGGACCCTCTGGGGATCCAGGAACACATCACACAGGCAGTGGTGAAAAATTCCTCAAAGAGCTGGACTTCTTGGAGTGTTAGTCTTCACCCTGGGGAGGCCAGGCACTGTTAGCAGACAAGGGCTACCTCCTCCTCCAGGAGCTGCAGGGGTAGGGCCAGCCATCAAAGGAGCCAGCGAGGTTGCAGGTCATCCCACATTGGAGCCAGGTGCCCATCACAGGCAGGAACCTCCTCCAGGAGCTGGAGGGGGAGCAGCCATAGACACCACAGAAGCACCCTGCAGGTCTTCACATGGAACCAGTGAGAGAAGGAAGGGCCCCAAAACACCAGCAGCACAGAAACCCATCTAGGCTACTGGAGGCCCAGCCTACCTAGAGGCGGACACTCAGAATCAGCCCTGACTGTGACAATGATAGGACCTGCCACTCCAAGACCACACAGCTAGACTATAGACTGCAGAGACTTGACCAAGAAAAAGAGGCAGACTCAGAAAATAGACTGCTGCTAATCTTAAGCACCTCAGTTACACTGAGAGCTACATGAACTTATTAATCCCTAACATATCCTTTTCAAAAGTTACTTCCAACCCTCACAATTAGGGCATTTTAAGTAAATACTGTTTATACCATAGTGTATCCCAACTCACATACTTTTACTCCTCCCCTATCTCAATCCACCTAAATACCCAAGACCCTCCTCCTACTCTTGATTTAAAGTCTACTCACTCTCCTGCTACAACACATTACCAGTTCTCAATCTAAATATTCCTCCCCTCCCCAGCCACCTAAACCCTTTCTTTATATTTTTTTATTTTTTATTTTCTCTGCTAAAAGCCCACAGGTCCTGGCTCCACCTGGACCAATCAGGGGTCATTTAGGGTGAACAGGGAGGTAGATGCGGCAACTATAGATATAGGCTTATACTGTTCACTCATACTTGAGGCTTTCTGATTCTCCCCTCCTCATTTCTATAGAATAGATAAGTTGGTTTTCTCTTTCATATCTCTGCTATCTTTGCTATTCCTCAGCACCCTTCAAAATTACTTATACTTCAGTCAACTGAATAATTTTTCCCTTCGTACAACAGTATTAATATATCTACATCCTTATTAAGGCTGGCTCAGTTGCACCTGAGGGTGTGGTTAAGAGTGGGGGTTACCTTGGAAGGTATGGGTACATAGTTACATTCATAGGCAGTCAAATGGGGGAGTAAATGAGAAAGGTATCTCTGAAGGTCTGGTTATTTTGCCTGGACTGGTGGTTATGTTTTAGGAGTGGCTCAAAAACAGTGTATGAGAAAGAATAGAAGGAGTGTCTTTCAATTAGCCAGCTGGAAGGGAAGGAGCAACATGCACAACCAATCCAAAAAAAACCCAGATAGCCCAAGTTCATGACATAAAGGCCACCCCAAGAGCAATAAGTGGAGAAAATCTAGGAGACTGCAACACTGAACTCCACAAATCTCATATCACAGAAGGGTGCTTCACAAAGGCAGAGAAGCAAAGCCGATTAATCCAAGGGGGGGAAAAAAAAAAAGCAACAGCAGTCACCCACAATGGGGAAAAAAATCAGTCCATCACCAAAAGGGAAGGAAGAATCCCCAGAAAGGTCACCAAATGAAACAGAGGCACACAACATATCAGATATGGAATTCAAAATAATGATGAGAGAGAAGTTCAATGAGCTTAGCCAGCTCAAAGAAAACTATAAACAACTCCAGGGAAGTTACTAGGAACTTACTGAGAGCTACACCAGCAACAAAAACGACTTAGAAACTATCAGTAAGTGTCAGGAGGAAATGAAGAATACAATTTCTGAATTGAAGAATACAGTAGAAGGAATCAACAGTAGGCTAGAGGAAGCAGAGGACCAGATCAGTGAGTTGGAATACAATGTAGACAAATATTCCAAGACAGTACAAGAGAATGAAAAAAGGCTGAACAAGAATGAAGAGGATTTAAGAGAACTGCAGGACAACATTAAATGTAATAATATAAGTATCATAAGGATACCAGATGGAGAAGAGAAATAAGGAATGGAAAACCTGTTCAAAAAAAAGTAATGATAGAGAATTTCCCTAACATGAAGGGTGAAAATGTTACTCAAGTTCCGGAAGCACAGAGGGTCCCAATGAAGACCAACCCAAACAGACCAACTAACTCCAAGGCACATTATAATTAAAATGGCAAATTTCAAAGACAAAGAAAAAATCCTAAAAGTATCAACAAAGAAACAGCAAATAACACATAAGGGGGTCCAATAAGGCTATCAAATGATTATCGAACAGAAACAATTCTAGCCAGAAAGGAATGTCAAAAAGTATTTCAAGCAATGAAAAACAAAGGCCTGCAACCAAGAATACTCTACCTAGCAAGGCTCTCATTCAAAATGGAAGGAGAAATAAGGAGTTACCCAGACAAAAGAAGACTAAAAAAATACATCTCTACCAAACCAGCATTGCAAGAAATGCTAAAGGATCTGCTTAAAAAAAAAAAATGAAGAAACAGAGAGAGCCAAAGAGGAAAACAGGTACAAAGTGGGAAAATGGCAATAAATAACAATGTGTCAATAATAACCTTCAATGTAAATGGATTAAATGCACCAATCAAAAGTCATAGTGTAGCTGAATGGATAAAAAGACATGACCCACATATATGCTGTCTTCAAGAGACCCAACTAAGAATAAAAGATCAACAAAGATTAAAAATGAAGGAATGGAAAAATATATATCAAGAAAATGGACATGAACAAAAGGCTGGAGCAGCAATACTTATTTCAGACAAAATAGATTTTACAGTGAAGGCCATAAAAAGATAAAGAAAAGCATTTCATAATAATTAAGGGAACAATCCATCAAGAAGAAATAACTCTGGTAAACATATGCACACCCAAAGTAGGAGCTCTGAAATATATAAGGAAAATCTTGGAGGACTTCAAGAAAGATATAGACAGCAACACACTAATAGTAGGGGATTTTAATACCCCACTATCAACAATGGACAGATCTCCCAAACAAAAAAATCACCAAAGATGTTGTGGCATTGAATAACACTCTAAGGGAAATGGACCTAACTGATATATAGTCTTTTATCCCAAAGAAACAAAATACACATTCTTTCCAAAGGCACATGGAACATTCCCTAAGAAAGACCACATGGTAGGTCACAAGTCAAGCATCCACAAATAAAGGAAAATTGAAATGATACCAAGCATCTTCTCAGATCACAATGTCTTGAAACTAGAAACAAATCTCAAGGTACAAAACAAAAATGTAATCTAACTCAAGAAGACTGAATAGCATGCTTTTAAGTAATTAATAGGTTAACAATGAGATCAAAGTTGAAATTGAAAATTTCCTGGAAACAAATAACAATGAATACACAGCAGCCCAACACCTATGGGACACAGCAAAGGCAGTCCTCAGAGGGACATTTATGGTAATACATACAATCCTACCTAAAAAGGTCACGAGATATTTATACAAACAACCTAACCATAAAGCTGCAACAACTAGAGGAGCAACAACAAACAAAGCCCACAGAGAAGGAAGAAAATCATCAAGATCAGAGCAGAACTAAATAACTTAGAGACTCAAACTACTATTTGAAGAATCAACAAGTCCAGGAACTGGTTTTTTGAAAAAATAAAATAAAATAAACAAAACTGACAAGCCTTTATCCAGACTCATTGAGAAAAAGAGAAGACCCAAATAAACAGAATCAGGAATGACAGAGGAGAAATCACAACCGATACTTTAGAAATACAAAAGATTGTAAGATATTATTACAAACAACTATATGATAAGAAATATGACATTCTGGGTGAAATGGACACATTTCTGGAAATGTGTAATCTACCAAAACTGAATCCAGAAGAAGCAGAAAGCCTGAATAGGCCAATAACAACTAGTGAAATTGAAGAAGTAATCAAAAATCTCCCAAAGTACAAGAGCCCTGAACCAGATGGATACACAGGTTAATTCTACAAAACATTTAAAGAAGAACTAACTCCTATCCTTCTCAACCTATACCAAAAAATACAGGAAGAGGGAAGACTCCCAAACTCTTTCTATGAGGCCAATATTATTCCAATCCAAAAAGCAGGTCAAGACACAACTAAGAAAGAAAACTGAAGGCCAATATCTTTGATAAACATAGATGTTAAGATTCTCAACAAAATATTGGCCAACCAGATTCAGCAGTACATTACAAAGATCATACACCATAATCAAGTGGGTTTCATCCCAGGGATGCAAGTATGGTACAACATTTGTAAATCAATAAATGTAATACACCACATCAACAAATTGAAAGACAAAAAACATATGATCATATCAATAGATGCTGAAAAAGCATTTGATCAAGTACAGCAACAATTTATGATAAAAATCCTTAGCAAAATAAGAATAGAGGGAGTATACCTCAACATCATAAAGGCCATCTATGAGAAACCTGAAGCCAACATCATGCTCAAAGAGCAAAAACTAAAAGCTTTCCTCCTAAGATCAGGAACAAGACAAGGCTGTCCACTTTCTCCACTTCTATTCAACATCATTTTGGAAATTCTAGCCATAGTCATCAGAGAAGAAAAGGAATCAAAGGTATCCAAATTGGAAAGGAGGAAATCAAACTGTCATTATTTGCAGATGATATGATAGTGTACATACAAAGCCCAATAGGCTCCACCAAAAACTTACTCAACCTAATAAGCAAATTTAGCAAAATAGCTGGGTATAAAGTCAATATCCAGAAATCAAAAGCATTTTTGTATACCAGTAATGAAACATCAGAAATAGAAGCAAGAAAATAAATCTCATTTACCATAGCAACAAGAAAAATAAAGTACCTAGGAATAAACTTAACTAGGGATGTAAAAGACTTATACTCAGAAAACTACAGAACATTGAAGAAAAAAAATGAAGGAAGATAGAAATAAATGGAAGCATATACCATGTTCATGGATGGGAAGAATTAACATCATTAAAATGTCCATACTACCCAAAGCAATCTACATATTCAATGCAATCCCAATTAAAATACCAATGACAGACTTCACAGAAATAGAAAAAAAGACTTCAAAAATTTAATGGAGCCAAAAATGCCCAGAAATAGCCACAGCAATCTTGAGAAAGAAGAACAAGGTAGGAGGAATCACAATACCAGACATCAAACAAGTCTACAAGGCTACTGTCATCAAAACTATTTGGTGCTGGCATAAGAACAGACATATAGATCAATGGAACAGAATAGAAAACCCAGAGATAAACCCAGGACTCTGTGGTCAATTAATATTCAACAAAGGAAGAAGGAACATCCAATGGAGTAAAAACAGTCTCTTCAACAAGTGGTTTTGAGGGAACTGAACAGCAACATGCAAAAAGATAAAAGTAGACCACCAACTTACAGCATACACCAGAATAAACTCAAGATGGATAAAGGACTTAAACATAAGCAGTGCCACCATAAAGGTCCTGAAGAAAAATATAGGCAGTAAAATTTTTGATATCCTATGCAGAAATATTTTTACTGGTACTTTACCAAGGGCAAAGGAAATAAAAGAACGAATCAACAAATGGGACTATATCAAATTGAAAAGTTTCTGTTCAGCTAAAGAAAACATCAGCAATATTCAAAGGGAACCATCTGTATGGGAAAACATAATTGCCAATGATACCTCAGACAAGGATTTGATCTCCAAAATATATAAAGAACTAATGTGACTCAACACCAGGGAGACAGACAGCCCAATTAACAAAATGGGCAAAAGACCTGAACAGACAACTCACTGAGGAAGATATACAAAGGGTCCAGAGGCATATGAAAGAATGCTCAACATCACTAGCCATTAGAGAGATGCAAATTAAAACCACAGTGAGATATCATCTCACACCTGTCAGAATGGCAATCATCAACAAATCAACAAATAACAAGTGTTGGCGAGGATGTGGGGCAAAGGGAACCCTGGTGCACTGTTGGTGGGAATGCAGGCTGGTGCAGCCACTGTGGAAAACAGTATAGAGTTTCTTTAAAAAACTGAAAATGTAACTGCCTTTTGATCCAGCAATTCCAGTACTAGGACTATATCTGAAGTATCCTGAAATAACAATTCATAAGAACCTATGTACACCTATGTTCATAGCAGCACTATTTACAATAGCTAAGAGTTGGAAACAGCCTAGGTGCACATCAGTGGGTGATTGGATCAAAAAACTTTGGTACATTTACACAATGAAATACTACACAGCAGAAAGAAGGAACTCCTGCCCTTTGCAATAACATGGATGGAATTAGAGAGTATTATGCTTAGTGAAATAAGCCAGTCAGTGAAGGACAAATACCATATGATTTCACCCATTACAGGACAATAATGAACAAAACAAACAACAAGCAAAGCAGAACCAGATATATAAATACAGTGAATAGGCCTTCAGTGAGCAGGAGGAAGGGGATTAGGGGGAGGGGTGAGGAATAGGCAAAGAAGGGCAGCAGTTTAGACAAGAACCTAGTATGGAAGAACCATGGACATGGACAACATGTGGGATTGAATTTGTGGGGGAGTGGGTGGATGCGGAAGAGGACAGAGGAGAGCCAAAAGGGGATGGATGTATTACAACAACAATAAAATTTAAAAAAATATTTTTATGTATTTATTTTTAGAGAGAGGGGATGTGAGGGTGAGAGGGAGAAAAACATCAATGTGTGATTGCCTCTCATGTACCCACATTGGGGCTGAGGCTACAACTCAAGAATGTGCCTTGACCGGGAACTGAACTGGACACCTTTTGGTTCACAGGCAGGCACCCAATCCACTGAGCCACACTAGCCAGCACTGTGCTTGCATTATTGCAGCTTCTTGGTCTTGTCCTCCACCATTACCATGGAAACATACCTGGTCTAGCCTATTAGAGAATAAGTGACACCTGAATTAGAGCCTAATTGCTTCAGGTTTTGCAGTTGAAGCCATCCTAGGTCAGCCAAAAGCCAACCAATCTCCAGATTGGATAAAAACCCAGCCAAAGTCAGAAAACCTGCCTAAATGACCCAGAACTAAACATAGGCACATGTGAGTCCACGTGGGCTCACCTGGGCCAAATCCAGATCAGCTGAAGATTGTAGACTCATGGGGTAAACAAATGATTATTCTTATATGCCCCTGATTTTTGGTTGTTTTTTGTAGAGCATTATATGGTAATAGATAACTGATGCACATGTACACATAACCAAAATAAAATGAGAGGATATAATAAAAGATGAAGATATTTAAAATTAAAGAGATAATGTAGATATATATGTAGATATATAGAAATAGTATAAAATCTGCTTATGAAAATAATAGAGTTTATGAAGTTATCAAACAGGAGTAAAGAGCACAAAATATAATAAAATGCAGAAAATTATAGAATAATATTTATAAATGTTGATTCATATTCCTTAAAATAACTACAATAAATCTTTATAACTATAGTTAAAATAATTTAAAATGATAAGGAATAATGTTATAATTACTTACTTTTTAGAACCTAGTAATAAAAAAGGTAAAATTAAATGTTTATATAAGGAAAAACTATGTCATCATTTCCAAAGATATAAAGATAGATTTAATAAAATACATCTTTGTTTAACAAAGCCTTTACAAAAAATATGAAAAACGATGAATATAAATATCCATATAAATGTGAATATTCCCTATCATAATGAGGATGTTAATTTTAAGCCAAGGACTCTCATTATACTTGTTGTTTTCCCATTAAAACTAGAATGAGATGAAAATCTATGATAGAGAATTTTAAGATGGCCTCCAAGTTTCCTGCCCCTGGTGTGCAAACATAGTATAATCTCCTCCCATTGAGTACAGGCAGAACCTGTGAATACAATGGAGCATCACTCCCATGATTAGATTATTAATCAGCTGACCTTGAATTAATAATAAGGGGAATTTTCCTGTTGGGCTTGATCAATAGGTCCTGCTAAAACTGTAAGTTAATGGATGTCTGCTATTTAAAGCAACTATTTTGTCATAATTTGTTACACAGAAATTGAAAACTAAAATAGATTGCATAATATTATCATTAGATATAACAAAAAAAAATAAAAGTAGTATAATTAAAACTAATTCTATGATAAGCAAAATTATTTGAACTAATGAGTTTAATAAGGTCAGAAAAGGGACTCAATTCTTGGTAGCAACAAAATAATGTTTAAAGCCAAAAATAAGCCAGGTTAAAAATATATTGGGTCCTTATTTTTAATATATCTATAGATATATTTTCCCCTACAACCCTTTAGACCCATTTGATTGGGGAAGCCTTCACTAAAGTTCATTAAATTGAACTCAATATTTATATGTTCTTGGTCCTCCATGCTTTCTATATTCCCTCTTTACTAGTTTTGTTAAAAATTATGTGTTTATATGTTTTGTTCTTTCATTATATTTGTTTCCCCTAAAAAGGGGAATGTTTATATTCATCTTTTTTCTCAATGTTTCTCCCCGGGACATCTCTAGAGTTTCACCCTCAAAAAGTGTGTAATAAATATTTATGAATGACAAGATGAAATAGTATGTAGAGATTAATTATTTCTAAATTTATAAGTTCAAATAAGTATTAATGAATAACACAGGTACCCTTCAACAGAAACACTTCATTAAGCAGTGACAAAATAGTCAAAAAATAGATTATTCACACATGTGTACATACAAACATGTGAGTTTCTATGTTTATTGTGTTATCAAGCCAATTCCAAAATTATCTCAAGTTAATTTAATTGATGACTATGTAAAGGTAGTGAAGGAGAAATTGTGATAGAATTTGATTAACCTCTAAATAAAGATAAAAACATAGTGTTATTGTCATTAAAATCTAGGCAAAAACAAAAATAACAGCTAAGAAAATATAGGACATGAAGAGATGAATCATGGGCAGGGGAGTAAGGAAATTTCAAAATATGAAAAAATATGAAAAAAATAAAATATTCATTATATGGGGAACATAAATTTTCAGAAGAGGGAGAAAAAGATTAGGGAAAATTATGAATGAGAAATAAAGATAAAACATAATGATGATAGAGAAATGAAAATCAAGCAGAAAAGTAATTGAACAGCTTAGAAAGTAGAATAAAAAAATAGAAGAAAATGAAAGTATAGGAATTTGAGAGAAATACAAGGAACAGAGAATAAGAGAGGAAGGAAGACTGAGTGTGAGCAGGCTCACAGGAGAGCAAGTAAATATATAGAGGAAAAAAAGTGAAGAGAAGAATAAAAGTGGATGAATACAAAAGATAGTAGGGAAAATATAAACTGAGATTGCTGTTTCCAAGAAATTATTATGGAAACTAACGTTATGATTTTTTTTACTGGCGTAAATCTTTGTTTATGTGGTTAAAATAGACAAGGATGTAACTCCTCAAAATTATCACCACCCATTTATAATTACTTTTACATATCAATTGTAAAGTATTGTTTAATTCTTATTCTAGTCATTTATCCAAAGTGTATACTAGACCAATGTGTGTCTGTGTGCATGTATGTATGTGTAGCACTGTTTTTCTGCACCACCCTTTCTAGGTCTGTTAGGGGCACTCATTGTAAAGTCCCCCTCACACCAAGAGGAACAGATGATTAATGAGGAGCTGTGTTTTGAGGTTGAAGTGTCTTCATGATTACTGAACAGTAACACCCACAGGGAGCAACAGCACACCTGCACCAATCCTACCTAAAAGTTAAAAATGAGAAGCATGTTCCCTTTTCTTCCTCTGCCTTTCTGTAGAAGACAGAAACCTTTTAAAAGGTGGTAGGGACTTCAACATCTGGTGCTAAGCCCAAACCCCATAAATGTTCCCTACCCTACCTGTGCTTCAAAATCAACATTATCTCCAGCTGGGTCCCTGGGAGCTTCCCAGAATCAGTTTGTTTGTTTGTTTGTGTTTGTTTAATCAGTGAAAGGTAAATTCCATTTGGAGGAATGCTTGTACATGTTTTCAAGATGATTTTATGTCCTTCTGTCTGGTTTCTATGTAGCAAAGAGCTGCACAGCAACCTGCACTTTTAAATAAAAATAAAATTCTGAATATTGTTTCAGTATGCACAGAAGTCTATAATCACTGAGCTACTGGTTCTGTCTTTTTAAAAAAGATTTTATTTATTATTTTTAGAGAGAGGGGAGAGGCAGAGAGGGAGAGAGACATCAATGTATGGTTGCCTTTCACCTGCCTCCAGACCTGGCTGGAGATCTGGCTTGCAACCTGGTTATATGCCCTGGCTGGGTATAGAACCAGCAACCTTTGGATTCACAGGCTGGTGCCTTATCCACTGTGTCACCAGCCAGGACCTGCTTTTATCTTTTTAATTTTATCTATTTCCCAATCCATTTTCACTGACTTTTTAACTTGGTCTTCAGTAATATGCAGAAACCTCATCAAAATATATATTTAGCACAATGGCTAAATTACTGGGTTGAAATTTCATTTTCTTTGGCATCTTAAGTTACTCTAAGTAAATGGGTAGTAAATGCTTTGGGGACAATAGACCTCCTTTATCAGTGTACAACTCACTACTTAGTGTTCAATTATTTCTTGAAATGATTAGCTGACGAGAATAATATTGAGAAGAGAAACATTAAATGTTTGACTAAGCTAAGAGCTGTAGCATATATTTTAAATGAATATGTTCAGTATTATCACCCTTAATTCAGTCCTATCACAAATATACTATGTGATGGCACATTTTTCAAATAAATAGGGACCCAAGCAGCGGAATGAGCTAACACTAATTGAATAGCTATTTTATGGATATTTTTTCTGTTTAAATGAGCTCCTAAAGATAAATGTAGAAGACTCTTTAAAAAAGAACAGGCATGAATCAGAAATCTGTATTAACACATCTTGGAGAAAAATTCTTGCTTTAAAAAGTCCCATCTAGGTGCAGAATCAAGGTGAAATATCAGAGGTAGAAAAGTGGTAGAGCATATGTCAATGACATACATCCAAGGATGGGTCTTTGAAGCCTTAGGTTTCACTTCAAGGTGGCCCTTCCTTTTTACTCCTTTTTTGCTGCCACGTGAAAGTGGAAACAGTCCCTGCAGCCAATTTCAGTCTTCCAGTTTAGCGCTCAGTACTTCACATGCTTCTTTAAAATGTGTGATCTTTTTCCGTCATTTCTTAAGATCTCCTAGATGTCTGACCTTTTCACTGTTGTGGTCTCGCCATATTCTTCTACAGAAAATTGCTGTTGACCTTAACCCACTCTCCCTTTTCTTACCCCTTCCCTTGGCAAAGTATAGTAATATGGTTGAAGGTTAATAAATAATAATAATAAAACATATGTATATATGCATATTAAAGAAAATATAAATAATAAAGCTACTATAGTAGGTTTATATAGTGTTATCCAAAAAAAAATTTTTTTAAAGATTTTATTTCATTATTTCCAGAAGGAGGGGAAGGGAGCAAGGCAGAGAGGGAGAGAAAAATCAATGTATGGTTGCTTTTCACCTGCCTCCAGTCACAGACCTGACTGGAGACCTGGTTTGCAACCTTGTTATGTGCCCTGGCTGGGGAACCGAACCTGCGACCTTTGGGTTCGCAGGCCGGCACCTTATCCACTGTGCTACCAGCCCAGGGCCTGTGTTATCCAAATTATGGTAAAAGTCCTTCATTACCTTTTACGTAAATTTATGTTTTTTAAAAGTATGTGGGAGAATATATTATCTAGCTTTCTCACCACAATCAATATGATTTACTTTGTCTATCTACACATACACACACACACGTACACACACACAGGATAGGGCAAAAGTAAGTTTATAGTTGTGAGTACATGAAACATGGTTAATTTTTATATTATTTATTAATTATGTATTATTTCCATATGAACAACTATAAACCTATTTTTGTGTATGTATTTATATAGACACCAATGAATCCCTCATTTGGACATAAAGCTATACAGATATGGTGTAATCATTTTTAAAGGATAAGCAGTTTTCTCCTTAGAAACCAGCTTTTCATCCCATCATACATTTCTTCATGTGAGAGATTTACTAAAAAAAGATGATGAATGATAATTAATTCCCATTGGAGTAAGCTCCTTTGCCCTCAACTGAAAGGACTGAGAAGAAGAAATGACCTGAGGTGTCACACCAGGAACTGGAGCACATTCATTGTGACATTTCATGATAGTAATGTACCTTGGTACCATATCATTTGGTATGTCATTCTTAGATCTTATGTTGCCATTAACAACAGAATACACGTGTACGTGTGTGTATGTGTGTGTGTGTTCAGTAGAATCAACTTTTCCCAGATCAATTTTTTTTTTTATTTGATCTAAAGAACTTTCTTCTTTTCTCTGAAGTTGTTCACAATAAAGCCTGATAGAAGGAGTACAGGTAATAATTACAGAAACTTCAAAAGGAAAAGATAAACAAACATGCTTTAAATGCAAGCTTTAAGACCCTAGCCTTTTGTCTCAGGACTGTTAAAGATGATTAAAGTGGTGCCTGCCTGTGTCTATCATAATGTCCTTTTCCCCTTATCAGAGAGCAGCCAAAGATACAAAGGTTATGCCTTTCTAGATTAATCTATGTGACAGGGGCAAATTGCCTGATATTTTTTGTTTGTCTGTTTCTACTCTTTTTCTGTAGAGCGCCAGAGGCAGGAAACTACTATGCTTCTCTGGTGACTCATAAGAAAACTTAATAGAAGGTCTCTAATGCCCACTGGTCTTACAGTTCCTGATTGATGTAGTTGCAAACTTAAGTAGGCTACCTTCATTGAGCCAAGCGTGTCCAGAGGCACTGGGAGGAGTACAAGGGAAGAAGCCCTCCTACTCTGGCAGTGAGGAAGGTAGGTCTGCCATATTTTGCTCTTAGTATTTTTCTATAATTGTAAAGACAGCATTTTGTTTTCATTATTACCTGTAGAGTAACTATATTTGTGTGTGGGTTTTATTATCCTACTGGTTTAAAATGATAGTTAATAAAGTCAGATGTTTCTGTGAAATCCTCAGTGTCCTAGACTGTAAAGTAGATTTAATAACACATGCCTCATGGTTCTTTTGTGAGAATTATATTAAATAATTTATGCAAATATTTAAAAGAGTACCTAGAAAAATTTGAGTACAATCAATGCTGATTACTATAATTATATACAGACTCTGAAAGGGGCTCTTTGGGTTACTGCTGAGCTGTTGACATATGCTTTTGTCCCCTGAAAATCATCGCTTCTTATTTCAATGCAGTGCAAAAACGTTCAAGTTTACTTTTGTAAACTCTTTTGATAACCATGGCCTAAACCAACACAACTAGCTATAGAGAGGCACTATGCTACATGTGTAATACTTTGCAGGATTTAACAGGTGATATTAGGTTGAAAGTATAAAAATCATTCTTGTATATACTTTAAAACTTGAAAGAAACTTTACATATATTTTCTGGGTCAAATATGTACACATATAATATTTTCTAGGAATAACCACACTGGCTTTCAAATCTAGTTGTGCATGAGAATTACCATGGATAGTATTAAAAATATAGATTCATATGTCTCCTGACACTGGAATTCTGTAGAAAAATGTGCAAACCCCAAACTTGCATTTTGATCGTATTAAGACTGTTCTGATAACACAATCAGATTTGGTAATTAGAGGTCTAAAGTAGCTCCAGTATTTACACTTAATATAAATTTGAGGTGAAATATTCTACTTTATTTTCCTTTCTTTCCAAACATTCACATACATGTATCTAAGAAAGAGACAATATACACTCCAAATGACAAAATCCAGGAAATAGTGTATTTGCTTCTATCAAAATTGGAAGATAAGCCAGAAAAGTTGATCTAAGAGAGACCAGTTCTGTGATGCTTTGCCAGCTTATCACTACCTCATCCATGTAAGCAGTACTGAATTTAATTTTTGCAAAATTTTCTCTTCCTTGGACCTTAATTATTGAAGAATCTTAATTGTGTTGTCTTCAAATTATCTCAACAAAAAGGAAGGTATATGTCTATCATTGGAGCCTATATTTGTATTTCCATTAATGGGACTGGGCATCATTATAATGTTAAGTAACTAATGAGATATGAAGGGTGAAACTATTATGGAGCCTTAACTAATTTAAAGTCTATTCAGTATTATTGCATATTTAATAGAGGAAAATAAAATCCAAGATCAAAATGAGAAATGCAACCTCATCTAAATCAATTTAACTATGGTTTTGAAACATGCTTTCAATCAACTTGTTAGACCTCCTTGAAAACTGTAAGTCTTGATACATAGGTGATTGACCCAACTTTATAACATAACTCCTCAGATACAGCTGAAAGAACTGTAAAATATATGGAATTATTTCTCATGTATGTAACGTGGTTCTGTGCATTAAATTTGGCGAGATGATTGCATTTTCTCTAAAAGTATCCCTCCTTAAACCTGAGCTCCCGTTAACTCTGATTTTTTTCTTCTTCAGATATGATTAACTGGTCAAACCTGACCTAAGCTGGCAGAGACACCAACTAATAGCAATGGTAAAGTGGACTCCAAACAGCATTACATTTCCTGAAGACATGATAGATAATATTCTCTTCAGCTTGTTTTATAGGAGATGATTCACAAAGCTGCTTGAAAAATGTTGCTTCCCTGGTTTTTAAATTTTATTAATTAAACTCTTTAAATAAACCATCATAAACTCCATGTAAGAATTAACTAACTAAAGCAATTTTCCATTTTATCATAGTAACTGAGACTGAGAAATAGAAAATGTACAAAAATGCAAAATAGGCTATTAGAATGATTTAATTTTACTCAGTCAATCTGGAGTAATTCAGGTTCAGTTTCTTTATTACTCTAAGACTCTATTTGCTCATACAAAACTGGAAGTAAAGATACCTACCCTCTGCTTTACAACATTACTATGAGTTTATATGAAGATGCTTTATACAAAGAAAATTTGTTATTAAAAGAATTGTAAAACATTACACAAGAAAAGTTATGGTGTTAAAATAATTAACATCCAGTTTAACATCTCAGTTGTATAGAGTGGAAGTGTGTACAGGCTTTTGTATGCAGCAGAATTGGGTCAGAAATTGATGCCAAGATGAGATATGTCTCGAGTAAAATATGGTTAATAATGCTCAAAAATTAGGACTGCTAGATAATCTGGAGTACCTCATTCTCCTGACTTCCATGTCATAAAGCTCATGCTGTTTTCTAAATCCATCCAGCTCAAATTTTTGGAAACTTTATAAATATCAGTGTGACCAAAAGAAACAAACAACTGGAAAAACATCCCTTCTCTGGCTTTTCATAAGAGCTAAATAGTTCCATTATGAAGTGGTTTTCACCATGATTGATCAGCTTTGTAATCCTAATACCTGACAAATGTCAGATAATTAGTACTTAATACCATTTGTGGAATTAAAGCAAGTGGCTCAGTAATAAGCATTCAAATGATGAAAAATATATTAAAATCCTACTTTAACCATATTACCCAGCAATCCCTCTTCTGGGTACCTACACAAAAAACTATGAAAATATATGTTTGCAAAGACATATATACTTGTATGTTCATTGTAGCTTTATTCACAGTGGTCAAAACATGTAAACAACTAAAGTGTCCTTGGGTAGAGAACTGGATAAAGAAGAGGTGGTACATATATACAGTGGAATACTAGTCAGCCATAAGAAATTATGAAATGCTGTTATTTAAGACAACATGAAAGGACCTTGAGAATAATATGCTAAGTGAAGTAAGTCAGTCAGAGAAAAGGCTAAGAGTCACATTATTTCACTTGCGGGATATAACACCAAAACTTATACACAGACAACAGTATGGTACTTACCAAAAAGAAAGGGAAATGGAGGAATAATAAAGAATAAAGAGGGCCAAATATACAGTAATGGAAGATGATTTGACTTTGGGTGGTGGGCACACGATACAATATACAAATCATATATCATAGAAATGTATACTTGAAACCTATATAATTTTATTAACCAATGTCACCCCAATAAATTTAGTTAAAACTCTATTATTATTTTCATTTAGAATATTAAAATTCATCACTTTTTCTATTGTTTAGAAATAATAAAAATACTTTCTCTAATAGTGTATTATTACAATAAGCATTATAATGAGATACTTTATTTAGTGGAAGTGCTTTTCTATAATAAACTAAAAATTACATAATTTCATTTAAAAAATCCTACTGTAACTTGAAAATCATAACACAAATTCTCCTATATCTATATTCTCATGGAGATTGTGTTAGTCCTAGTTAAGTTTCAAACCACTTCTAAGTCCCATCCAAGTGATTAAATGTATCTCTTTTAGAATTGACACTGAATCCACGGATTATTTATATACAATGGAATTGTAGCTTTAATGAACAGTGTGAAATAAACTTTAATGTTTTCCAGAAATTTATAGCTGCACAATAGCTAGAAAGATTAAAAGGGGAAGCTTCTCACTCTGCCAGCCTTTAGTTTTTTTATCCTCCAAAATTGGAAAAAATGTTAAATCATCTCAGTTCACAGGTACAAGTCATATTAGGAACTTCCATAGAGTACATTCCCCAGTAGTCTTTCACCCTTAATGAATCTCTGACTGTATATACCACCTTCTACCTTCACCATTTTCTTGGACCTCTTTTTTTTTTTTTTTAATGTTTTATTTGTTATTTTCAGAGAGAGAGGAGGGGTAAGATGCAGAGAGGGAGAGAGACATCAATGTATGGTTGCCTTTCACCTGCCTCCAGCCAAGGACATGGCTGGAGACCTGGCTTACAACCTGGCTATATGCCCTGCCTGGAGAATCGAACCAGTGACCTTTGGGTTTGCAAGCTGGCACCTTATCCACTGTGCCACCAGCCACAGCTGGTCCTCTCTTTTATTCTATTCAAAAGCATATAGAGACAGATATCACAGATTGATGGAGGTGATGATAAGAATTGGTAACTGGGAAGCCCTGTCTATGATCCTAAGGAATGCTATTTCCCCCAGGTAAACATTAACAGAGTAAGACATTGTGAGCATCACAGATCCAGGGATGGATGACCCTTTTAAGGACAATAGGGAGAGAATTTGTATGTTTCCTGAGTAGCTTCTCACCCTTCCAGATGGAAGGCTCAAAAGTGAGTTTTTCCTGATTAAAATACAGAGCTTCCTCAAGAGGAAGATAATACTTTCTTTCATCATACAGAGTGAAAGCTTTCAACAAGATAGTTATTCTGGAATTAGAAAACAAAAAAAGTGCAAGGATTATATATATATATATTATATATATAGTTATATATTATGTATATATATTAATATATTATTATATTAATATGTTATATACTATATATAATTATATATAATATATACATAACTATATTATATATAATATATATATATAACTATATATATAATATAGTTAGTAGAGGTGCCCAATGCTATCCAGTTGGGGGAAATAAAACCACCTTGCAACAGAATACAATATCTATATAGTATATCTGAAGACCCCCAAATCAGGGGAAATAGCACAGAAATTTAAAAAAAAAAAAGTCAATACAGGCAGTGTATGAAACAAACTGACAAGCTGAAAGAAATCAAGAAGAACAAAGAACATTGAAATAACTCCAGTTCATGCCCAATTCACATCTTGTCTTTTTACCAGAGTGGCTACTTATCTCCAAGAAGAAAAATTACTTATCAATATTAACATTTAAACATAGTAAGTAGGTGCTTGTGTACATGTGATCAGATGTGCAACAATAGAACATCCCCAAAACTCCATATAATTAAATACTAATCAATAGTTAGAAAAAACAAACTATTGTTACATAGAACAAGAGAGGAGAAGGTTGAGTAAATAAATACAAACAGAAATATGTACCATATTATTTCATTTATTAAGTTCTAAATTCAGCAAAACTATGGTGATGAATTGATAGAAGTAAAAATAATGATTAATTATCATCAGGGGTGATTATCAATAGGGTAAAAGAGGTTACATGGAGGGGGTACCTCTGCTGGTAATATCATTTATTGAACTAGATGTTGGTTACAAGAACACAATAACTTTGAGAAATTTCCATATGATTTGTTCCTTTTTTATGTTGTTGTTATATATGTCATTCTTCCTTTGAAAGACTTTAAAACAAAGGCATCTGCCAAGAATGTACTCTGTAAAAGAAATAACATGACATACTTCTTTTGTCAATAACTCTCACATTTGACATCCCAATCAGTATACCCTACACTTTAATTATTAATTTACCATCTCCAAGTATCCTCATACTTCACACTTGATGCTTGGGTTCATTTCTCCTCTCAACCTGGTTTACTTAACTTTTCCCTCCCAGTGGGAAACCCTATTCAATCCACAAAGCCTATTGTAAGGGACAAAATGATCTCTCTGCACATCATAGTGCCTAGTGTGAACACCTTTGAATTCTAAAGGAACTCGTTTTATTGTTTGATTTTGTTTTTTTGTTCATACTTTGCTGCCAATTATAGTTTGCATGCTTGTTTTAACTTTTAAACTTTAAGCTTTCTTGTGGCAGGGGCTGTGTTTTAGCCATCTTTGTTTACTCCCTAAAGTAGTTGACATAGTACCTGGCCTATAACGGGTGTGATATTTTGAAAATACTTGACTTGTTCATTACAGCCATTTTAAACTATAATATCTTTATATTCCAAACCCCCTTCTAGGTCATCTTCACAATTCTCAGAAGGTAATGATCTTTTATTTTTTTCCTTCAATATATTTTATTTATTTTGTTATTACAGTTGTCCCCATTTTCTCCTCTTTGTCCCCTCCACCCAGTACCCCATTTCCTCCAGCAATGCCCCGCTTAGTTCATGTCCATATGTCATGCATATAAGTTCTTTGGCTTCTTGATTTCCTTTATTCTTCTTAACATCTCCCTGTCTATTCTGTAACCACCAGTGTGTACTTTTTTTTTCCTTTCACATCCTAACAATTCACCATTTAATTACTGCTTTTTGTCAACTTCTCAAATCATATTAATACCAAGTTTTCTTTTCATTATTTCAAAGTGCCTACATTAATTCACTTGTTTAAAGAATTACTCTTAGCCCTGGCTGGTGGCACAGTGGATAAGGCGCCAACTTGAAAACCCAAAGGTCACTGGTTCAATTCCCAGCCAGGGCACATAACTAGGTGGTAGACCAGGTCTCCAGCTAGGTCTGTAGCTGGAGGCAAGTGAAAAACATCTATACATTGATGTCTATCTCTCCCTCTCTGTCACTTTCCCTTCCCCTTTCTCTCTGGAAATAAAAAATAAAATATTTTAAAAAATGTATGCAAAAGCTATCATTAAAAATAATAAATAAATACTCTTTAAGTAATATGAATTGCAATATTACCAAACACAGGCACAAATACTTTTACACAAATACATATTTTACACATAAAGTACATGCTAAATTTTAAAGTTAATACAAAAAAATTTAAATATGCCAATAGCTTATATAATTTCTATGTTAAATGATAGTATTTTAGATACAGTGTAGCAAATTAAGCAGTTTTTTTCTTCTTTTTTTTTTTATTTTTTAGACTTGGGAAATTTTTTTTTCTTCTTCTTCTTCTTTTTTTTTTTTAATTTTATTGTTGTTGTATTACATCCATCCCCTTTTTGCTCCCCTCTGTCTTTTATTCCTTGACACTTATTTTACTCTGGAATGCTATTCTTGTGAAATACATCACAGAAATGGTGTATTACAGAAATGATGTATTGCAGAACTCACTTTTGTGAAAGTTGTCTTAGAGACAGTGCCAACCAAACCCATAGTAAATAATGAATTTGGTTTTTGAGTCAGCTCCTTCCCCCTCCAGTAATACAACTCAACTTTATTTTAAGCTACTGTAACTACAACTTATTCTTTTTGGAGTTGTCCATCTGAAATAGTAGATTGATTTTTTATTTTATTTTATTTTTTTGGCTGTGAACAGGTCTTACTTCTTTCAATACCCTCTGTTTTTCCTCTTTTTTCCTCTACATGTGATTTACAAGTTGAAGTCTTCAAAAATAATGGCACTTGCAGTACTCAGCTGGTCTCCAGAGCAGAAATTATTGTCTACTAAGTTGAGGTAAAAAATAAAAACCTCTAGGATTTAAAAAATTTTGTAGAATTGTTTTCTAGCTATTTTTTGAACTTGTGGTTGAATTCCTATGCAATCCTAAACTAACCCCTGAACTATTTGAAAGGAACCTCACCTAATTTACATGCTAACATGAGAATACATATTACTTATGTATATGAATCATATAGTTTGCAACTTCCATCCAAATTGGTCTTCATTCTTAGCATCTTTTCTAACCTGAAGATTGACTGATTTCACAACACACCAACGACCAGGTGGTTGCTAAAACATAAATTGCTAACAAAATCTATGTATTACACACCCACAAATAAGCACGTTTTGTAACAGTGAATAAGAAATATAGCACAGGCCCTGGATAAGGTGCTGGCCTGTGAACCCAAAGGTCGCTGATTCGATTCCCCACCCAGGGCACATAATTAGGTTGCAAGCCAGGTTTCCAGCCAGGTCTGTGGCTGGAGGCAGGTGAAAGGCAACCATACATTGATTCTTCTCTCCCTCTCTGCCTCTTTCCCTTCCCCTCTCTCTGGAAATAATAAATAAAATCTTTTAAAAAAATGAAGATGTTAAAAAAAAGAAAAATATAGCACATATTCTATGTAATATACATCCACATTTTCTGACTTTTTTCTTCTTCCTTAAATGCATTTAATTTTCCTGAGTTATTGCAAAACATAATTTTCCCATATTGTGAAATAATTCCAATATAAGAAAACTTAACCTGCAGTAATGCAAATATGAGTAATATACAAAATTATACCTTATTTAGTAAAATCTATTTATGACAAGATCATTATAAAGCATTCATAAGTTAGATAGTTCTTATCCATTTAGCTAGCCTATGTCTTTTGATTGGTGCATTTAATACATTTACCTTTGTACCTGTGTTCTTGTCTCTCTCTCTGTTTCTGCATCTTCTTAAAAGAGACCCTTTAGCATCTCTTGCAGTGCTGGTTTAATGGAGATGTATTCCTTTAGCCTTCTTCTGTCTGGGAAACTCTTTATTTCACCTTCCATTTTTGAATGAGAGCCTTGCTGGGTAGAGTATTCTTGGTTGCAGGCCTTTGTTTTTCATTGCTTGAAATATTTTTTGCCATTTTTTTCTGGCTTGTTGTATTTCTGTTGAGACATCAGCTGATAACCTTATGGGAGCCCCTTGTATGTTATTAGCTATTTTTCTCTTGATGCTTTTAGGATTCTCTCCTTTTCTTTGAAATTTACCACTTTCATTATGCTGTGTCTTGGAGTGGGCCTGTTTGGGTTCATCTTCCTTGGGGCCTTCTGGGCTTCCTGAGTTTGCATGACATTTTCTCTCCTCAAATTAGGGAAGTTTTCTGTCATTACTTTTTCAAACAGGTTTTCTATTACTTGCTCCTCTTCTACTTCTGGTATCCCTATGATATGGATGTTATTACGTTTCATGTTATCCTGTAACTATCTTAAAACCTCTTCATTCTTTTTTGGTCTTTTTCATTTTGTTGCACTGTCTGCTTTTGATTCCATCTACTGTGTTCTTCAACTTAGAAATTTTATTCTTTCCTCCTGGCTCTAATTGATAGTTTCTATGTCCTTTTTAATGTTGGTGTAGTTCTCAGTAAGTTCCTTGTAGCTTCCCTGGAGTTCTTTGTAGTTTTCTTTGAACTTGCTGAGCTCATTGAGCTTCTCTATCATCATTATTTTGAATTCCATGTCTGATGGTGTGCTTGCCTCTATTTCACTTTTCACTCTTCCTGGGGATTCCTCCTTTCCACTTGCTGAGGGTTTATTTCTTTGTCTCCTCATTTTAGCTGACTCTTGTTTGTTTCTGCTCTTTTGATTGGTCTGCTTTGACTTACTGTCTTAGTGGTGTGACCTTCTGTGCTGCAGAGGTGCACTTGTTTTACTTCCTGGCTTAGAGCTTTGTGATATCAGCTCAAGTTCCAGTCTGGGCCTAGTCAGCCAGTTGGAGACTACCAGAGATCCACTGTCTTTGTCTGTCTCCTTTAGTTGTTAATCCAAACAACCTGTTATCTGAGGTCAGGTTTAGGCACTGCTGGGTGGAGCAGATTAATTCCTATGGGTGGGGCTGTGGCTTCCTCTCAAGCTACCGCCCTTTGGAAAAGAGCAGTCGGCTGGCTGTATGGGGGATGGGTCATCACTAGACTCACAGGCTGCTTCCTCAACTCTCCCCCAAAAGCCACTGCCCCAAACTTTACCCAAGCATCTATAGTTCACTCTGCCCTTTCTCTGCTGGAGCCCAGGGTGGGTGGGTGCCACTGTATTTTTGTGCATTGTTACTTCAAGAACTCAGTCTCTCTGTCAAGCTGGCTAAACCTGGTGGCTTTTTGCTTTTCACAGCTGGGTGCTATTTTACTCTCAGTGTTGTTGCTGCAGGCTGGGAAGCTCACTTGGGGGTTTAGATCCCACCCTTCTCAGGTGGAACCCCTGGCTGCTGAGATGTTTCTCCATCCCTTCAGCTGATGACAGTGGGAGCCCCACCAGCCCTCTTGCATTTCTGCACTTCCTACCAGTCATGTTGTGATGAAGTGGCCTCTTTTGTTCTGTCCCTGGTAACTTGACTTCTCTTCAGTTGGTGCTCTGTTGGTTATTCTGGATGATTTCTTCCCAATTAAGTTGTAATTCCAATTTGGTGTTGGGAGGAGATTGTTGTAGCTCCACTTACTCCTCCATCATCTTGGTTCTCTGTCTGATCTTTTCATCTATGAGAAGGATAAGGATCCTTTTGGCACTTCATCACAATATAACTGATAAGAACAAACTTTAATTTTTAAAGATTTCATTCTACCAGAATCTAGCTTAAAAAAAAAAAAAAAAAAAAAAAAAAAAAAAAAAGTTCCTTTCTTATGCTATTAGATGTTCCAGGGAGACTAAATTGGCCTTTTATAGCTTTCTCATTTTCCCACAATTTTTTTTTTTTAAGCTGAAAATATAGGGTTAGGAGCTAGTTATAGGAGGAGAAGGTGAAATCAAACAAGTATTGTCTGTTATCACACACAAAAAATGTAAAAGTTGCATATATTTTCAAATGAGAAGGTGTGGTATCTGTACTAGCTAATGAAGTAGCATATACTATAAACTTCTAGTTGGCATGTATAGAAACCATTTATGTCTCCTGATTGAGGGAATTATCATTTTTTTGTTTTATTTTGAGGGCATGGTCATTCCCTCTGAGTTTGCCGTCTGTACCTATGAAGTCATTTAAGTCATGTAGATAATTTTTAGCATAGCCTTTCCACCTGCCACCTGTTCTGCACATTGTGCTGCTTGAGAGAACACTGAACTAGTCTAAACAGGTCCTGAAGAGGAGTTTCCAAATTGCAGCAGTTTATGTTCTGATTGCTTACCTCCTGGCTATGAGGGTGATTTTCCCCAACGTTGAAAGATTATTATTCCTGATACAAGCTTTGCTTACTGCTTATGATCCTATTGCCTAAGGCTTCAAGGAATTAGGGACTTTTAAATAATAATAAAGAGAGAGAGAGAGAGAGAAAGGAAAGTTTATCCAAAAGAAAGCACAGTTGCCAAGTTGGTTTCTCTCATAGCTTGAAGCTGCACTGATTAGATGTGTTTTTCTGTGATTACAGATCTTTATCTGCTATATGAACTGAAAAATAAACAAAAAACAAAAACAAAAGTTGTTTCTCCATTTTACCCTCACAGACTTCTTGTAGACTTGTCCTTGCTGTTCCAATATGGATTATGGAGCACTCCATGAAAAACAGCATTGTTTAAAAATAAGCCTTGTAATTGCATACAACTATACCGATTTTCTTTGAAAGGGGCTTTTAAATGTAGCATAACAAATCTAACTACAGAGAGAAAAAGAAGAGGGTCAGGGTAACAGGATTTCATTATAGCGGCAGATGAATATTTTTTAATTAAACATTAAAAACAACATCTGTTACTATTTAACATTGTCAAGATGTCTCTTTATTAAGTTTGGATTGTTAATAACTTTAAAAGAATTTGCAATTTAAACATGTCTATCTAGTGGCTAAATCATAACTAAGTCTTCAATTTTATTAATTAACTCAATTTTATTTTTATTAATGATCTTTCTCATTCTTTTGAAATTTGTATTCTTGAAATATTTACTCAATGGCTTTTTTCAGTGTTTCTTTCCTATAATTTCCCCCTCTTCTCCAAGAAAGGGATATTTGAAGACTAAAGAAAAATTTATTATAAATAAAAAAAATTATCTCCCTTCCAGTATTATTGTTCTCTAAATCACCATCTGATGGTAGTCATTACATTTTTTTGTGGTAACAATCCATTCACAGGCCAAGCTTAGGCTTTCTAAACTGTTGCTTAAATCTGGATGAACAGTGTTACAGCAGGTAGGTAGTTAGATATCAATGAAAGGGAAGGGAGCCAGATGTTGAATTAAACTACATGAACTAGGAAGCAACAATTTCAGACACCCCAGGGTACAGGCACATCCTTTGCTGAACAGACGACAATCCCAGAGCAAGAAAGAAACAACCAGTCTAGATGGGTGCATAGACTAACTGAAAGGGAGAAACGGAGAGTGGGGATGGGGTTGGAAATTATTCAACTGGGGCATGCGCAGTAGAAACAGAACTTCGAAGCATGCGCAATAGGAGACAAAATCGGGACCATAAAGGGGGAGAAATCTAGTCTGGGAAAATCTTAGGGAAAAATCTGATAGGATGAGGGCATTGGAACCCTTAACATCCAAGAAAAAGATTGGGTAGGGGTAGGGCCCTGCACAAACCTGTCAAGAATTAGGAAACAGATTGGCGTTTGAGAGAAAGCCTACTTTCTGCCAAGTCCAAGGTAATAAAATACAAATTTAACAGAAATGTTTGTTGACTCTCTCTTTACCTGTCATTTAGTCCCAGTGCAGTGGGGTTGTAGCTGGCACCACAAGCCTTGGTGGCAAATGTGCAGGTGGGTAAATGAGACACACAGAAGTTCTGTATCTCTGGGCCATATTCCTCCTGGGCCAGTGCAGGTGTTCAGCCCCAGAGGCTAGACTTCTGCCGCAAGAAGGAGCCGAGCCACCTGGTCTGGTCATGGATGAGACATTAGGCACCTAGTGGCAGTCTTTGTATTAGCTCCAATACATTTTGCCATTACACCTAGCCTGCCATACTATGGAAGAAGCCCATTTCCTCCTGCAACAAAGGGAGCTGAGAGTTCGTTTTGTTGCAATAGACTTACTGCATGGTTGAGATTATGAGAATTCAGAGGCTGCTGGAGCCACAATGTTTGCCTGTGTTGGCTCAGCCTTCACAATGGTTATCTAATGGAGCTAGTTTCATCTTATTTTTATTATTTTAAAAAATATTTTACTTATTATTTTTTAGAGGGAAGGGAGAGGAAAGAGGGAGAGAGACATCACTATATGGTTGCCTTTCACCTGCCTCCAGCTATGGACCTGGCTGGAAACCTGGCTTGCAACCTGGTTAGGTGCCCTGACTGGGAATTGAACCAGCGACCTTTGGGTTCACAGTGGAGCTATTTTCTTGACTCTAACAATGACTTGCTGGTGCTCTTGGCACCTTCCAAAACCCAAGACTGGAAATTGTTTTTCCTGTCTTCAACCAACAGAAGAGGTCTCCCCAGAGGTATCCAGCTATGTAATATGAAAAATAGAGACATTTATTAAAAATGATACAAGAAACAAGGAGCCTGGTACATAGGACAATGATACCTCAGTCCCCTTAAAAGTAGGCACCTTAGGACGTCACACTGTCCTTCCAATCGTCATCAGTTGCCCTGTCATATTTCTCTGAAGCTTATTGGCAGTCTGTAATCTTTTCCCTTTCAAAGGTGATTTTAGTTTTCAGAAAAGCCAGAAATCACAAGGCCAAATCTGGGTTCTACAGTGGGGGCTGAGTCACCTGAGTAATTTGGTTTTTTGCCAAAAAATTGCATGGAAAGTGATGCACGAGTGGGCTTGTTGATGTGGTGAAGTGCCAATCAGTAGTTGCCCATAGTTGTGATCTTTTGAATCATCCTAATTGTTTCCACTGAAGAATGTTCATGTTTAACACAAAATTTGATTCAGATTTGTTGCTCTAGTTGCTCAGTCATTTCGAATGCAATAGCCACGCAGTACACATACTCACTAAACAGTGTTCACTGTTGCCACTGACCAGTATAGTGAAGTCATTATTTATGCATGTTCATACCAGTTCACTTGCCTTGGCTGCCAGGTTATATTGATGTCATGTAAACCATTCTTCTGATATTAATAATGGCTGGACTTTTCCTGAACAGGACTTCTACATTCCCCAAGTTTTCATATGCACCTTTGTAATTGCTGTCTGTCACTAGTACCTGTTTCACCTCCATTCCTATACAACCAGCAATATACTTTCTGTCATTATAGATTAGAACTGCATTCTCTTTGTTTGATGCAAATGACATGATGATATACACTTTTTTGTATTTGGCTTCTTTCGCATAGCATAATTATTTTGAGATTGACCTGTCTTGTAGCATGGGTTAATAGTTCCTTAATTTTTATTCTGAGAAGTGTTTAATTGTACAGATATAATAGGATTTGTTGTTTGTTTAACCATTCACCAATGATGAGAATTTTTAATTTTTTAAAAGCTTATGAGTATTACCAATAAAATTCCATGCGGTTTCACTTATGTGTGGAATCTCAGAAAGCAAAACAAATGTACAAACAAAATAAAATGAAAAACAGACTCATAGAAACGGAGTCCAGAAGGAATGGTTGCCAGAGGGGAAGGGGATGGAGGATGTGTGAAAATGTGGAAGGAAATATAGTCAATATTATTGTGATTAGTGGGCATGGTGACTGATGATTACTAGAATCAGAGGGATCACACATTAGAAGGTAAAAAATGTTGAATCACTATGTTGTATGTCTGAAACTAATGTAACTAATAATTTTTTTAAAAGCTCTAGGACTATGCCAAATTGTGTTATAACATACACTTGCAGTTATCTTGAATAAATATTTAGAAATTGAATGTCTGGATCATATAATATAAAAGTATTTATCTTTTAAGAAAGTTGAAATACTGTTTTCAAATTTTTTGTATCATTTAACATTTCAACCAGCAGTGTATGATAGTTTCAGTTCTTCTACATCCTTAGAATTAAAGTACGGACCTGACTGAGTTCTCTTCTGAAGGTTCTGGGGACAAACTCTTCTAGGATCACTTGTTTTGTGGACAGAATTTAGTTCCTTGTTGTTTTAGGGCTGAGTTCTCATTTACTTGCTGTGTTCAGCTCCTAGAGGCTACCTATATTCCATGCCACATGACCTCTTCCATCTTATAGCCAGCAACACTTTCTTGAATCTTTCTTATAATTCAAATCTGTAACTTTTTCTTTCATTGAAGAAAGCTGTTTTTCAAAGCCCTCTTGTGAGCAGGTAAGGAACCCCTAAATAATCACATTTTAATTTCATAATCTTATTAGCAGATTCATTGCCCTGGGGCTTATTCAAGGTGAGTACACCAGAGGCCAGGAAATCTTTTTTTTTTTTTTTTAATTTGATTTTTAAAATTTTTAAAAATTTTCAATTTTATTGTTGTTGTATTACATTCATCCCCTTTTTGCTCCCCTCTGTCCTCCTCCCCACTCAACCCATTTCCCCCAAAGTCAATCCCACCTGTTGTCCATGTCCATAGTTCCTTTATACTAGGTTCTTGTCTAAACTGCTCCCCTTCCTTGTCTCTTACTCCCCCCTCCCCCAACCAACTTCCCCCTGACCACTGAAGGCCTATTCACTGTATTCATATATTTGGTTCTGTTTTGCTTGTTAGTTTTGTTCATTATTGTCCTATAATGGGTTAGATCATATGATATTTATCCTTTACTGACTGGCTTATTTCACAAAGCATAATACTCTCCAGGTCCATCCATGTTGTTGCAAAGGGTAGGAGTTCCTTATTTCTTTCTGCTGTGTAGTATAACATTGTGTAAATGCACCAAAGTTTTTTGATCCAATCATCCACTGATGGGCACTTAGGCTGTTTCCAGCACTTGGCTATTGTAAATAGTGTCGCTATGAGCATAGGTGTACATAGGTTCCTATGAATTGGTGTTTCAGGATTCCTTGGGTATAGTCCAGGTAGTGGAATCACTGGATAAAAATGCAGTTCCATTTTTAGTTTTTTAAGGAAACCCCATACTGTTTTCCACAGTGGTGGCACCAGCCTGCATTCCTACCAACAGTGCACCAGGTTTCCCTTTGCCCCACATCCTCGCCAACACTTGTTATTTGTTGATTTGTTAATGATTGCTATTCTGACAGGTGTGAGGTGGTATCTTATTGTGGTTTTAATTTGCATCTCTCTGATGACTAGTGATGTTGAGCATTCTTTCATATGCCTCTGGGCTCTGTGTATATCTTCCTCAGTCAGTGGTGTATTCAGAGTATTATGCTTAGTGAAATAAGCCAGTCAGTGAAGATCCTTTGCCCACTTTTTAATTGGGCTGTCTGTCTCCCTGGTGTTGAGTCACATGAGTCCTTTATATATTTTGGAGATCAAACCCTTGTCTGAGGTTTCATTGGCAATTATGTTTTCCCGTACAGTTGGTTCACTTTCAGTTTTGCTGATGTTTTCCTTAGGTGAACAGAAACTTTTCGATTTAATATAATCCCATTAGTTGATTTGTTCTTTTATTTCCTTTGCCCTTGGAGAAGTATCAGTAGACATATTTCCGCATAGGATACCAAAAAGTTTACGCCTATATTTTTCTCCAGGACCTTTATGGTGGCACTGCTTATGTTTAAATCCTTTATCCATCTTGAAAATAAATAAATAAATAAATAAATAAATAAATAAATCCTTTATCCATTTTGAGTTTATTCTGGTGTATGGTGTAAGTTGGTGGTCCAGTTTTATCTTTTTGCATGTTGCTGTCCAGTTCTCCCAACACCATTTGTTGAAGAGGCTGTTTTTACCCCATTTGATGTTCCTTCCCCCTTTGTCAAATATTAGTTGATCATAGAGTCCTGGTTTAATTTCTGGGCTCTCTATTCTGTTCCATTGATCTATATGTCTATTCTTATGCCAGTACCATGCTGTTTTGATGACAGTAGCCTTGTAGTATTGTTTGAAGTCCGGTAATGTGATTCCTCCTACCTTGTTCTTCTTTTTCAACATTGCTGTGGCTATTCGTGGGAGATTTTGGCTCCATATAACTTTTTGAAGTATTTTGTTCTATTTCTGTGAAGTCTGTCATTGGTATTTTAATTGGGATTGTATTGAATATGTAGATTGCTTTGGGCAGTATGGACATTTTAATGATGCTAATTCTTCCCATCCAAGAACATGGTATATGCTTCCATTTATTTGTATCTTCCTTGATTTCTTTCTTCACTGTTATGTAGTTTTCTGAGTACAGGTCTTTTACCTCCTTAGTTAAGTTGATTCCTAGGTATTTTATTTTTCTTGTTGCTATGGTAAATAGGATTTGTTTTTTTGCTTCTATTTCTGTTGTTTCATTATTGGTATACAAACATGCTTTTGATTTCTGGATACTGACTTTATACCCAGCTAGTTTGCTAAATTTGCTTATTAGGTTGAGTAAATTTTTTGTGGAGCCCATCGGGTTTTGTATGTACACTATCATATCATCTGCAAATAATGACAGTTTGACCTCCTCCTTTCCAATTTGGATACTTTTGATTCCTTTTTCTTCTCTGATGACTATAGCTAGAACTTCTAAGGCAATGTTGAATAGAAGTGGAGAAAGTGGGCAGCCTTGTCTTGTTCCTGATCTTAGGGGGAAAGCTTTCAGTTTTTGTCCATTAAGTATGATGTTGGCTTCAGGTTTCTCCTAGATGGCCTTTATGATGTTGAGGTATGCTCCCTCTATTCCCATTTTGCTGAAGGTTTTTATCATAAATGATTGCTGCACTTTAGCAAATGCTTTTTCAGCATCAATTGATATGATCATATGGCTTTTATCTTTCAATTTGTTGATGTGGTGTATTACATTTATTGATTTTCGAACGTTGTACCATCCTCGCATCCCTGAGATGAAGCCCACTTGATCATGGTGTATGATCTTTGTAATATACTGCTGAATCTGATTGGCCAATATTTTGTTGAGAATTTTAGCATCTATGTTCATCAGAGATATTGGCCTGTAGCTTTCATTCTTAGTTGTATCTTCCCCTGGTTTTGAGATTAGAATAATATTGGCTTCATAGAAAGAGTTTGGGAGTCTTGCCTCTTCCTGAAATTTTGGTATAGTTTGAGAAGGATAGGAATTATTTCTCCTTTAAATGTTTGGTAGAATTCACCTGTGTAGCCATCTGGACCAGGGCTTTTGTGGTTTAGGAGATTTTGGATTGCTTCTTTATTTGTTATTGGCCTATTCAGGCTTTCTGCTTGTTTTGGGTTCAGCTTTGGTAGATTATACATTTCTAGAAATTTGTCCATTTCATCCAGGTTGTCATATTTTTTTTATCATATAGTTGTTTGTAGTAATTTCTTACAATCTTTTGTATTTCTGAAGTATCAGTTGTGATTTCTCCTCTTTTGGTTCTGATTCTATTTATTTGGGTCCTGTCTCTCTTTTTCTTGATGAGTCTGGATAAGGGCTTGTCAATTTTATTTATTTTTTCAAAGAGCCAGCTCCTGGACCTGATGGTTCTTCGAATTGTAGTTTGAATCTCTGAGTTATTTAGTTCTGCTCTGATCTTGATGATTTCCTTCCTTCTACTTGCTCTGGGCTTTGTTTGTTGTTGCTCCTCTAGTTGTTGCAGCTTTGTGGTTAGATCATTTTTATAAACTTCTTGTAACCTTTTTTAGAAGGCCTGTATTGCTATAAATTTTCCCCTAAGAACTGCCTTTGCTGTATCCCATAGGTTTGGGGCTGTTGTGTGTTCATTGTCATTTGTTTTCAGGAACTTTTTAATTTCATCTTTGATCTCATTGTTAACCCTTTCATTGCTTAATAGCATGTTATTCAGTCTCCATAAGTTAGAGAATTTTTGTTTTTTTCCCTTGAGATTGGTTTCTAGTTTCAAGCCATTGTGATCTGAGAAGATACTTTGTATGATTTCAATTTTCCTGTATTTGTGAAGGCTTGTCTTGTGACATACCATGTGGTCTATCTTGGAGAATGATCCATGTGCTTTTGAAAAGAATGTGTATTTTGCTTCTTTGGGGTAAATGACTCTGTATACATCAGTTAGGTCCATTTCCTCTAGAGTGTTGTTCAGTGCCACAATATCTCTGGAGATTTTTTGTTTGTAAGATCTGTCCATTGTTGATAGTGGGATATTAAAATCCCCTACTATTAGTCTGTTGCTGTCTATGTCTTTCTTAAAGTCTTCCAAGATTTTCCTTATATATTTCGGAGCTCCTATGTTGGGTGCGTATAAGTTTATCAGAGTTATTTCTTCTTGATGGATTGTTTCCTTAAGTATTATGAAATGTCCATCTTAGTCCCTTTTTATGGCCTTCATTGTAAAATCTATTTTGTCTGAAATCAGTATTGCTACTGCAGCTTTTTGTGTGTGTCCATTTGCTTGATATATATTTTTCCATCCCTTCACTCTCAATCTGTGTTGATCTTTTGTTCTGAGGTGGGTCTCTTGAAGGCAGCATATATGTGGGTCATGTTGTCTTATCCATTCAGCTACCCTATGTCTTTTGATTGGTGCATTTAATTCATTTACATTTAAGGTGACAATTGGTTGATACTTATTCATTGGCATTTTCTCCCTTTATGTCTGTATTCCTCTTTGGCTTTCTCTGTTTCTTCATTTTATTTATTAGTTTTAAAGCAGACCCTTTAGCATTTCTTGCAATGCTGCTTTGGTAGAGATGTATTCTTTTAGTCTTTTTTTGTCTGGGAAGCTCCTTATTTCTTCTTCTATCTTGAATGAGAGTCTTGCTGGGTAGATTATTTTTGGTTGCAGGTCTTTGTTTACCATGACTTGAAATACTTTTTGCCATTCCCTTCTGGCTTGAATTGTTTCTGTTGAATAATCATTTGATAGCTTTATTGGAGCTCCTTTGTATGTTATTTGTTGTTTCTCTCTTGATGCTTTTAGGATTCTGTCTTTGTCTTTGAGATTAGCCATCTTAATAATAATATGCCTTGGTGTTGGTCTGTTTGGGTTAATCTTCATTGGGGCCCGCTGTGCTTCCTGAACTGGATTAATGTTTTCACTCATCATGTTAGGGAAATTTTCTATGATGACTTTTTGAACAGGTTTTCCATTCCTTGTTTCACTTCTCCTTCTGGTATCCCTATGATATGGATGTTGTTACGTTTCATGTTGTCCTGCAGCTCTCCTAAACCCTCTTCAGTCTTGTTCAGCCTTTTTTATTCTCGTGTAATGTCTTGGAGTATTTGTCTACATTATCCTCCAACTCGCTGATCCAGTCCTCTGCTTCCTCTAGCCTACTGTTTATTCCTTCTACTGTATTTTTCAATTCAGAAATTGTATTATTTCTTCCTGGCACTTATCGATAGTTTCCATGTCCTTTTTCATGCTGTTGTAGCTCTCAGTAAGTTCCTTGTTACTTCCCTGGAGTTCTTTGTAGTTCTCCTGGAGTTGTTTATAGTTTTCTTTGATGTGGCTGAGCTCATTGAACTTCTCTAGTGTCATTCTTTTGAATTTCTTATCTGATTTTTCAGGTGCCTCTGTTTCATTTTGTGGTCTTTCTGGGGATTCTTCCTTTCCTTCTGTTGATGGACTTACTCTTTTTTTCCCCCATTTTGTGTGTCTGCTTTTGCTTGCTTTTTATTTTTTTGCTTTTTCCTTGGGTTAACCTGCTTTGCTTCATTGCCTTAGTTGAGCACCCTTCTGTGATAGAAGATTTGTGGAGTTCAATGTTGCATTCTCCCAGATTTTCTCCATTTGTTATTCTTGGTGTGTCCTTTATTTGGACTATGATAAGCAAAAAGGGTTTAGGTGGCTGTTCACCCTTAATGATCCCTGATTGGTCCAGGTGGAGCCGGGACCTCTCGGCTTATATCAGAAAGAGAAAAGGAAAAAAAAAAAAAAAAAAGTCACCAAGACAAAGAAAAACCCATATTAATAAAGAAAGTGTTTTTGTGTTTGTTCACCCTTTTTGATCTCTGTTTGGTCCAGGTGGAGCCAGTATCTGAGGGCTTTATCAGGAAGAAAAGAAAGAAGAAAAAAAAAGAGGGGGGAAGAAGTCACAAGACAAAGAAAAACCAATATTAATAAGGAAAGGGTTCAGGTGTCTGTTCACCCTTCATGATCTCTGATTGGTCCAGGTGGAGCCAGGACCTGTGGGCTTTAACAGGAAGAAAAGAAAAAAAAGAAGAAGAAAAAAAAAAAAAAAAGTGGGGGGGGTGGGGAAAGAAAGGAAGAAAAGAATAAAGAAAGGGTTTAGGTGGCTGGGGAAGGGAGGAATATTTAGATTGAGGACTGGGAATGTGTTGTAGCCAGAGAGCGAGTAGACTTTAAATCAAGAGTAGGGGGAGGGTCTTGGGTAGTTAGTTGGATTGAGATGGGGGGGATTAAAAATATGTTAGAAGTAACTTTTGAAAAGGATATGTTGGAGATTAATAGTTCATGTATCTCTCAGTATAACTCAGATGCTTGAAATTAGCAGCAATCCATTTCCTGAGGCTGCCTCTTTTTCTTAGTCAGGTCTCTGCAGTCTATAGTCTGTATGGTCTTAGTGTGGCAGAGCCTCTGATTGTCACAGTCAGGGCTGATTATGAGCATCAGACCCCAGGAATGCTGGGCCTTCAGTAGCCTAGCTGGATTTTAGAGCTGCCGGTATTCTGCTGCTCGCAGGGTGTCCCCTCCCACTCCTGGCAGAGGTTCCTGCCTGTGATAGGCACCTGACACCCCTGCAGTGCAGCCTGCAACCTCTCTGGTTCCTGTGATGACTGGCCCTGCCTCCGCTGCTCCTGGAGGAGGCAGCCCCTGTCTGCCAACAGTGTCAAGGATCCACCAACACTGCCCGGGGACTGCCAACACAGCCCAGCTCCCCCAAGGCGAGAGCCAGTCCTCCAAGCCGACCAGCTGTCCGAGGAGCCCTTTACACAGCCTCTGTGATGCGCCTCTCCCAGGCGTCTGTGGTCTTTGTGTTGGCAATGGGTGGGTCAGTTGCCCCAGCTACTAGTTCCCGGCTTGCAGTTTGGAGTTTCCGTGGAGCCTGGGGGCCTGTGTGGGTGCACAGGGCTGGGCCTTCCCCTTCCCAGGGGCTTTAAACTGCTGTTTCCCCAGTGGCCCAGCAGCACCATTTTTGGCTCTCTTGCCACTCCGGCCCGTGCACTTCCCTGCTCCCCTGCTCCTGCTCCCCACAGGACTCTTCTCCTCCACCTGTAGCCCTGTGAGGAGTTTCCTCTCCCTGTTGTAGGAGCGAGTCTCTCATACAGTCCCTCCCCTGTAGGAGTTCAATTCCTCGTTCTCTCCAGCGTTTGCCCTCACTGCCCACACTTCACTGTTCAGATTTCTAGTTGCCTGGGACCCTGGAGCTGCTTCAGTTCGAGACGCCCCTCAGGGTAGAGCCACCACTACCTGGAGCTGACCTCAGCCCACCAGCCGTTAAGTCCAGAGTCCCCTCACCTGCTCTCCTGTAGGTCTTCGCTGCCACTGGGCTGTGCTCCCCTGAGTCCAAATGCTGACTGCTCCAATTCTTAGGGCCCTGAAGACATCTCGCGCCCCCTATCTTGTCCTCTAGCTGCTCTGGTACTCGAGAACACCATCAGCACTGCTCTCTACTCTGTCGCCATCTTCCCTCTCCTGTTGCTTGCTTTTTTTGTTTGTTTTTGTTTTTTGTTTTTTCTTCCTTGGATTAATATGCTTATGTTCCTTGCCTTAGTTGAGAACCTTTCTGTATTAGGAGATTTGTGGAGTTCAGTGTTGCAGTCTCCTAGATCTTCTCCACTTGTTGCTCTTGGCGTGGCCTTTATTTGGGCTGTCTGGTTGTATTCTGGATTGGTTGTGTATGTTGCTCCTTTCCTTCCAGTCAAGACACTACTTCTATCCTTTCTTATAGAAATGAGGAGAGGGAGAATCAGAATGTCTCAAGTATGAGTGAACAGTGTAAGCCTATGTACATAGTTGCCACATCTGCCTCCCTGTTCACACTTAATGATCCCTGATTGGTCGAGGTGGTGCCAGGGCCTGTGGGCTTTTAGCAGGAAAAAAAAAGAAAAAAAAAGATAATAATAATAATAAGAAAGGGTTTAGATGGCTGTTCACCCTTAATGATCCCTGATTGATCCAGGTGGAGCCAGGACCTGTGGGCTTATAGCAGAGAAAAGAAAAAGAAATTTTATAAATTAAGTAAAAGGGAAAAAGAAATAGAAAAAGAAAAAAAGAATGTTAATAAAGAAAGGGTTTAGGTAGCTGTTCACCCTTTATGATCTCTGATTCGTCCAGGTGGAGCCAGGACCTTTGGGCTTTTAGCAGGAAGAAGAAGAAAAATAAAATAAAATAAAGAAAGTGTTCAGGTGGCTGGGGAGGGGAGGAATACTTAGCTTGAGGACTGGGAATGCGTTGTAGCCAGAGAGTGAGTAGACTTTAAATCAAGAGTAGGGGGAGGGTCTTGGGTATTTAGGTGGATTGAGATAGGGGAGGATAAAAATATATGAGAAGTAACTTTTGAAAAGGATATGTTAGGGATTAATAGTTTGTGTAGCTCCCCGTGTAACTCAGGTGCTTGAGATAAGCAGAGATCCATTTCCTGAGTCTGCCTCTTTTTCTTGGTCAGGTCTCTGCAGTCTATAGTCTAGCTGGTTTTGGAGTGGGAGGGCCTCTGATTGTCACAGTCAGGGCTGATTCTGAGTGTCAGCCCCCAGGTAGGCTGGGCCTTTAGTAGCCTAGCTGGGTTTTAGGGCTGCTGGTGTTCTGGGGCCCTCCCTTTACTTCCATTTGAAGTCCAGCAAGGTGTCCCCTCCAGCTCCTGGAGGAGGTTCCTGCCTGTAATAGGCACCTGGTACCCCTGCAGGGGAGCCTGCAACCTAGCTGGTTCCTGTGATGACTGGTCCTGCCCCCGCAACTCCTGGAGGAGGCAGCCCCTGTCTGCCAACAGTGCCTGGAGTCTGCCAACACTGTCCAGCTCATCTGGGTGAGAACCAATCCTCCAATCTGACCAGCTCTCCAAGGAGTCCTTCATGCCACCTCTGTGATGCTCACCTGGCTTCCCAGAGTGTCTGCAGTGCAGCCTTTGTTGCCTGCAATGGAAAGGTCAGTTGCCCCAGCTACAAGTTCCTGACTCACAGTTTGGAGTTTCACTGGGAGCCAGGGGGTCTGTGTGGGTGCAAAAGGCTGGGCCTACCCTCTCACAGGGGCTTCAAGCTGCTGTTTCCCTGGTGGCCCAGTAGCACTGTTTTCAGCCCTCTCACTGCCCTGGCTGGTGCACTTCCCTGCTCCCCCACTCCTGCTCCCCACAGGACTCTTCTCCTCAGTTCTTGGCCCAGTGAAGAGCTTCCTCTCTCTCAGTCTAGAGAGCAAGACTCTCACACAGTCCCTCCCCTGCAGAAGTTCAACTCCTTGTTCCATCTGGCATTTACCCTCACTGCCCACACTTCACTGTTCAGATTTCTAGTCATCAGGGAGCCTGGAACTGGCCTCAGTTAAAGACCCCTCTGGGTAGAGCTGCTACTGCCCAGAGCCAACCTCAGCCTGCCGGCTGGTTTGGAACCACCTCACCTGCTCTCCTGTAGGTCTCTGCTGCCTCTGGGTGGTGCTCCCCTGAGTCCAGATGCTAACTGCTCCAATTCTTAGGGACCTGAAGACATCTCACGCTCCCTATCCTATCCTCCAGCTGCTCTGGTACTCGAGAACACCATCAGCACTGCTCTCTATTCGGTTGCCATCTTTCATCCCAGGAAATCTTGAAGGCTGTTAGAATTCTGTACATTACATTATTCAAATATTTTTTGTGTTCATCATTCATTTGGGAATCACATTACATGTAATATTAAGCCTGTAAAACTTTCCACAGCTTACTCATGTTCTGTTTACTTTTTAGTTTATTTTCTTTGTACATTTCATTTTCAATTATTTTTACTGTTTTGTCTTCAAGTTCACTACTTTTTCCATGCACTCAGTTATCTTCTCTTAACTCCTCCTAGTCTATTTCTCATACATTGTAGTTTAATTTCCAGAATTTTGTTTGGGTTTTAAAGTGTCTTCCACATCTCTACTTCATTTTTTGAATATGTGGAATACAATCACATTTAGCCTGTCTGCTAATTCTCACACCTGTGACAATTCTGAGTCAATTTTGAATGATTGTTTTTATCATTATATTTTGTGTTTTCTTGCTACTTTGTAAGTCTGTAACTTTTTTTATTGCATGCTAAACATCATACATTTTACCTCCTCAGGCCTGGATATTTTTATACTTTTATAAATATTCTTGAGCATTATTTTTCTAAAACAAATTTAAGTTACTAATGAAATGTATGATCCTTTTAGGCCCCACTGTTAAGATTTGATCAGGTCAGTGCCCAGTCTAAAATCAGATGGGTAACAGAAGTCAAGAGTTCAATTTTGGCTACATTAAGTTTAAAGTGCTTATTAGAAATTCAGATGGAGAACTAGAATAAGTAATTGGGTATATAAGTTGTATTTCAGGGAAGAGATTTGTGATTGGAGGGAATATAAATTATTATTGTTTTAAGTTAATTTTATTTATTAATGTTGTATTACAATTGTTTCATTTTTCACTCTTTGCTCTCCCCTGTCCCCTATGCCCACCCCCCAGTCACTCCCCAGATCATTGTCCATGTCCATGGATCATCCTTGCTAGCTCCTCATCTGATCCCTTCCCCTGCTTTCCCCCTTCTCCCCCTGCCCTCTGTCCCCCTCCTCACCCATCCACTCCCCTCCAAAGTCAATCACACCTTTTTTAAGTATCTTTTGTTACTTTCTGCTTGCCTGCATGCTTTGTTCCTTAGTCTCCTGTATTAAGTGAGAACATATGGTATTTAACTTATGCTGCCTGGCTTATTTCACTAAGCATGATACTCTCCAGTTCCACCCATATTATCACAAATGGTAGAAGTTCCTTCTTTCATTCTGCTGCATAGAACTCCATTATGTAAATGTACCACAATTTTTTGATCCATTCATCCACTGATGGGCATTTAGGTTTTTTCCAGCACTTGGCTATTATAAATAGCACTGCTATGAACATAGGGATACATAGGTTTTTCTGAATTGGTGTTTTAGGATTTTTGGGTATAATCCTAGCAGTGAAATAATTGGGTCATAAGGTAGTACTATTCTTAGTTTTTAAAGAAAATTCCATATTGTCTTCCATAGTGACTGCACCAGTCTTCATTCCCACCAACAGTGCACCAGGGTTTCCTTTTCCTCCCATCTTTACCAGGCCTTGTTTGTTGATTTGTTGATGATTGCCTTTCTGACAGGTATGAATTGGTATCTCATTGTGGTTTTAATTTGCATCTCTCTGTATGTCTTCCTTGGAGATGTGTCTGTTTAGGTCCTTTGCCCATTTTTTAACTTTATTGTTGTTGTATTACATCCATCCCCTTTTTGCTCCCCTCTGTCCCCCTCCCCACCCACCCCTTCCCCCAAACTTTGCCCATTTTTTAATTGGGCTATCTGTCTCCCCTGATATCTTGAGTCAATCAGTTCCTTATATATTTTGGAGATCAGACCCTTCACTGAAGCGTTATTGATAAATATATTTTCCCATAGGGTTGGTTCCCTTTTCATTTTGTTGGTGATTTCTTTAGCTGAGCAGAAACTTTTCAGTTTGATGTAGTCTCATTTATTTAATTGACCTTTCTTGCCCTGGGAGAGATATCCATGAAAATATTGCTGCATGGGATGTCTGCAATTTTTTTTTTTTTTTTGCCCATATTTTCTTCTAGGACTTTTATGGTGGCACTGCTTATGTTTAAGTCTTTTATTCATCTTGAGTTTATTCTGGTGTATGGTGTAAGTTGGTGGTCTAGTTTCATCCTTTCGCATGTGTCTGTCCAGTTCTCCCAACACCACTTGTTGAAGAGGCTATTTGCACTCCATTTTATGTTCCTTCCCTCTTTGTCGAATGTTAGCTGCCCATGAAGTCCTTGGTTTATTTCTGGGCTTTCTATTCTGTTCCATTGATCTATTTTCTGTTCTTGTGCTAGTACCAGACTGTCTTGATTGCTATGGCTTTGTAATATAGCTTGATATCTGGTATGGTGATTCCTCCTACTTCATTCTTCTTTCTCAAGATTGCTATAGCTATTCAGGGCTGTTTTTGACTTCATATAAATTTTTTTAAAGTATTTGTTCTAGGTATGTGAAATATGGCATCAGTATTTTAATAGAGATTGCATTAAATCTATAGATGGCTTTGGGTAGTATGGACATTTTTATGATGTTAAGTGTTCCTAATCATGAATATGGTAAATGTTTCCATTTATTTGTATATTCCTTAATTTCTTTCTTCAGTGTCCTATAATTTTCCAAGTACAGGTCTTTTATCTCCTTAGTTAAATTTATTCCTAGATACTTTATTGTTTTTTGTTGCTATAGTAAGTGAGATTTGTTTTCTAGTTTTTTCTCTGATGTCTCATTGTTGATATATAAAAATGCCTTTGATTTCTGGATATTGACTTTGTATCCAGCTATTTTGCCAAATTCGCTAATTAGATAATTATTTTATCAGAGTCTATAGGGTTTTCTATGTACATTATCATGTCATCTGCAAATAATGACAATTTTACTTCCTCCTTTCCAATTTAGTTTCCTTTGATTCTTTTTTCTTGTCTGATCACTGTGGCTAGAACACTGTAGATGAAATGGACTTATTTATGAAATGGACTATGTCGAGTAGAAGTGGAGAGAATGGATACCTTTGCCTTGCTCCTGAACTTAAGGGAAAGAATTTCAGATTTTTCTCATTGAGTGTAATGTTAGCTGCAGGTTTCTTATATACAACCTTTATTATGGTGAGGTATGCTACCTCTATTCCCATCCTGCTGAGTGTTTTTATCATAAAAGGGTGTTATACTTTATCAAATGCTTTTTTGTCATCTATTGATATGATCTTATGGTTTTTGTCTTTCAGTTTGTTTATAGTGTGCATTACACTTATTGATTTGGAAATATTGTACCATCTCTGTATTCCTAGGATGAACCCCACTTGGTCATGGTGTATTTAATGTGTTGCTTGGTCTCTTTGGACAATATTTTGTTGAGAATTTTACCATCTATGTTCATCAGAGATATTGGCCTGTAGTTTTCTTTCTTAGTAGTGTCTTGACCTGCTTTTGGCATTAGAATAATATTGGCCTCATAGAAAGAGTTTAGGAACCTTCTCTTTCCTTGATAACCATCTTGTCCAGGGCTCTTGTGTGCTGGGAATTTTTTATTAACTCCTTCAGTTTCACTAGTTGTTATTGGTCTATTCAGGATTTCTACTT